>JAAAKG020130603.1:747-14708 GCA_010014905.2 Druon quercuslanigerum | reverse complement strand
AATTTAGTTTTATTAATTAATTAACTAATATTAATTTTTAGTTTAATTTTCAATAAAATAGTAGTTTTATGTTAAAAAATTAATTTTCAACAACAACAAAAAAGCCGAATGTTTAACTAAACTTACGAATCATTACCAGAAAAATGAACTCTGCATAAATCATAATAATATTAAAAAATAGAATAAAAAATAGATACGAAAAATGTGGTATTTGATATTTTAACTTTTAACAAATCGATTCTTTAATTATAAATAAAAAAACATTAGAGTTGACAAAAAAAAACAAATTTATAACGAAATACGTAATTTTTAACAATAAACAAAAATGTATTTCTGAGCAAAGAAGACGAATTTTCAACAAAGCACTTGATTTTTAACAATAAGAAAAAATAGATTTTCTACAAAAAAAAATAAAATAAAAATAATAAAAATGAATAAATAAAGATTTATATTTTAATCGTTGCAGATTAACTAGAACCAGTCGCATTTTCATTAAAATAAATATTTGTTATTCAGGAAAGAAAAAGATTGCACCAAATTATTTAATTTTGAAATAATGCAATTTTAAACTAAATAATGCAAATTTAAATTCATTAAATGAACTTTTAATAAAAAATAATTGGACTTACTAAATGCATGGTTTTAGCTGGTTTTAAGTCGATTATAATGGCATAATAATTATTTTAATAAAGTGAATTATATTTATTAATAGAAAAAAATTTGAACGTTCCTCTATACACTCAGTTTTTAGATTTTCTTTCACCAATTACCAATATTTATTTTTTAAAAATACCAGTAAAGGAAAAAAAAGCTTCATGAAAATGTTTTTTAGAAGTTCTAGTTTTAATGTAAATGTTTAGTATTTGGATTTTTTTCAGTAATAATTAATTGTGATTGAGGTCAGACACTAATCATTTAATTAATAATATAAATAATTAACAAATAATATAAATTAATTAATAAGTTTTAAAAATTCAAATTTTCATTGAAAGGCTCGTTGCTGAGATATTGTGTCACTAATTATTACTTGTACTCGACGTCGGATAATACCAAAAAATATTTATAACTAAATATCTTCACGCATTCTTCACATTTTCAGATTGCGTGGGAGGACAAAAGGTCGCTGTCCGATAAGAATGTTGAATTGAAATTTTTTGTTGGTATTGTCCCAAATTAAGTACGAGTTATAGTATTGAAAGATAATCCGAGAACCTTGAGTGGGTGAAACGCACTTCTCCGATAAGGATGTTAGGTTTAAACTTTTTTTGTATCATCTGACATCAAGTAATTGATGATGATATATTCAACTTACAGGAATCTGTATTATCATCAGAGATGGTTACCATCAATCAGTGTAGATATCATTCCACCAACTATCAAATTAGAAATCAACACTCTCGATAAAGTTAACTCTCTTCAAGTAACGGAATATACTGAGCACCTTTTTTAGTACACATTAAGTTGATACTAATATATATTAAATAATAATTTTTAAAAACAAATTTGTCATAAATCTTGGAAATTAAATTTTTCCAGAAAAAATATCATCCTCGTCCTACCACTGGGAATCAAAAGAGAACTTTGAATTGCCGGTCGGATCCTTTTTCGTTAAACTATTAATTAGTAACGATCTCTGATGGTAATACAGATTCCTTCACAATAGAAAAATTTATCTGAGCAATTTAAATTTTGTTTGGTATTTTCGTTAATAAACGTCACGGACTTGAGTTACATAAATATTTTAAAGAAAAGAAGTTAAATTGATGCTTACCCTGTCCATATCAATAAAACAGATATTGGGAAGCGAAACGTGATCTATAACGTAATGGACAGGAGCGGGACATTTGATTGACTCGTTTTATCTGCTCGATGATGACCAGACTCTAGAGGGTCATAGTGAGCAGGAAAATGGACCGCACATGAATTGTTCACGATAAACAACGCGCTACTCAATCATACAGTGTTGGTAATCTATCAACTGAGCGTGGGTGGGACAGCCACGATACTTCCGGAAAATGCTGTTAATTGTAACCACGATTGACATCACAGATGAGCTACAATCGTTAAGGGAACGACGAGCTTCTCATAATTTGATCATGCCAACCAAGTTAATAATTCCTCACATAAATGTCACGCTCGTGATAAAAGAACCAGCAATGCGTGAAGTGCGCAATTTTGAACCTTAATCAATGCCCCTGGGGTATTTTACCACCCCAAATGGAAATCAAAGTGCGCTCCTTTGCCGCTTCTCTCGCAATTTGTTGTTTAAACAATTTTTTTACGAATTTAAAATTAAATAAATAAACTCTATTATATATCATTTTCTTCTCTATTAAGAAACGAAGAGATTCGTCTACATTAAAGTCATTTTACTGCTGACTGACGCATTGGGGTCGCATATACCCCAAAGGTAAGAAAAATTGACGGGCCCTGACTAGGGTTAATTTTATATAGAATATATGCTTCAGAAATTCCCAGGAAAATCAACCAAATGAGAAACCTACTTTCTATATAACAAAGTGTCATTCACTCCAGACTTCTCATTAATTTTATCTCTTCAGTCTTTTCCTTTACTTTTCTCTTCCTTTTTTTAAACGAATTCAAGGAGAGAATCTACTCTTCTTCTTTATTCATAGTGTGTCCCCTAAGGGTTTACATGTCATCTTGACATTTTTTGCATTTACTCTATCATTATCTTTCATTATTTCGCTCATTTCTCACCCAATCGATTCTCCCCTAAAATCTTTACCACATTCTCTTATAGCTTCCTTTATGTTCCATCTTTTTCCTACATCCTTCCCATACCTGCTCTTGAATTTTCTCGATTATTATCCTCTTTTTAATAAATTCAAGGGGAGACACTACTCTTCCTCTTTATTCATAATGCACCACCTATAGGTTCACACCTTTTATTATCTTTTATCACTTCGATTATTTCTCACCTAATGCATCCTCCCCTTAAATCTTTGCCACATTCTCTTGCCAGTTTCCTTTATCTTTCATTTTTCTCCTACATCCTTCCTATACCTGCCTTTTTTTTCTTTTCGAATCTTTTTTTTTAAATAAAGGAGAGGGTCTACTCTTCTTCCTTATTCATAATGTGTCGCCTGAGGGTTTTCATGTCATCTTTACATTTTTTGTATTCACTCTTTCATTATTTTTCATCATTTCGTTCCTTTCTCACCCAATCCATCCTCCCCTTAAATCTTTACAACATTCTCTTTCCAGCTTCCTTTATCTTCCACTTCTCTCCTTCATCCTTTCTATACCTGCTCTCAAGTTGCCTTGTTTCTCAACCCTTTCTTAACAAATTCAAGGAGATAGTGTACTCTTGTTATTTATTCATAATGTGGCCCTTAAGGGTGTACGTGTCATCTTGTGATTTTTAACATTCACTCTTTCATTATTTTTTATTATTTCCTTCATCTCTCACCCAATCCATTCTCCTTAAAAATCTTTACCACATTTTCTTTCCAGCTTCCTTTATCTTTGATTTCAGTCACAATTCGTTCCCACACTTGCTCTTAAGTTTCCTCTTCTCTCATCCTTTTTTTAACAAATTTAAGGAGATAGTTTACTCTTCTCCTTTATTCATAATGCGTCCCTTAAGGGTTTACATGTCATCTTATGATTTTTAACATTCATTCTTTTATTATATTTCATTATTTTATTTATTTCTTATCTAATCCATCCTCTCTTAAAATCTTCACCACATTCTCGTGCTAGCTTACTTTATCTTCCATTTCTCTCGTACATCCTTTATTCGTGTATTTAAAGTTTCCTCCTCTCTCATCCTTTTTTTTATCAAATTCAGGGAGAGAGTCTACTCTTCTTTTTTATTCCTAAAATTTACCCTAATGATTTAACTAATATCTCGCCATTTTTTTCATTTGCTCTTTTATTATCTTTCATTATTTCATACATTTCTAACATAATCCGTCCTCTCTCAAAATCTTTAACACATTCTCTTTCCAGCTTCCTTTATCTTTGATTTCACTCCTATATCATTCCTATACATGCTATTAAGTTTTCTCTTCTCTCGTCCAGTTTTAATGAATTCTGGGAGAGAATCTCCTCTTTTTCTTTATTTATAATTTGACCTCTAAGGGTTTTCATATCTATTTGCGTTTTTTAACATTTAGTCTATCATTATATTTCATTACTTCATTTGTTTCTCACCCAATCCATCTTCCCTTAAAATCTTTACCACGTTCTCTGATTCTCATTTCCTATCTTCTACTTCTGTCCTATATCCTCCCTAGACCTAATCAATGGTTTCCTCTTCTCTCACCCTTTTTGTAACAAAGTCAAGGAGAGAGCCTTATCTTCTTCTTTATTTATAATATGTCCCTTAAGAGTTTAAATGTCATCTTGCCATTTTTTACATTCGCTCTTCCATTATCTTTCAGTATTTTATTCATTTCTCACCCAAGCCATTCTCCCTTAAAATCTTTACCAAATTCTCTTGCAAGCTTCCTTTATTTTAGACTCACTCCTACGTGCTTCCTATACCTTCTCCCAGGTTTCTTCTTTTCTTATCCTTTTTTAATAAATTCAAGAAGAGAATCTTTTCACATTCAATCTTTTATTATTTAATCCATTTCGCACACAATCGATCTTCCCCTTAAAATCTTTACCACATTGTCCTGCTAGCTTTCATTATCTTCAATTTCTTTCCTATATCCTTCTTATACCTGCTTTGTTGCTTCCTTTTCACGTTAATGGATTCTGATATTTCTGTTCTCTTTATTTTCCCAATACATTTCTTCTCTCATCGGGTTTCACGTTCTATACGTTGCTATTAGGGTCCATCTTGTTTCTTTCTCCATCCCTTTTCTAACTATTTTGGCCCTACTTCCTTTCCCATCATCTTGTAACATTCATTATATTTTGATTTGATAATCTTCATCGATGTCTTTATTGATTGTTCTTCCTTTACTCGTTTCTCTAATCCTTTATAGTTTATTCCAGTTCACTCTCCTATATCTATAGCACTAAATATCTCCACTCTTCTTCCTATCTCTGCAATTCTATCGCCCTTTCTCTCCTTCCTTCTATCTCCTTTAAACACTTTCACGCTAACTCCCCTCCAATTCCCACCCTTAGCTTCTTCTCAAACTTTCATGCTCTCTTTCCACCTTACATACCTATCTTTTAACCCTGCCCTGTTCTTCCATAACCATATCTCTCCTCCATATCCTAATACCTGCCATACCAGCCTATCAAATAACCTTATTCCCCTTCTCAAAGACTTTCTGAACCTTCTTCCTTATATATCCCATATATGTTTTATCACCTTTCTCGCTTTTTCATCATTACTCTTATATAAACTCTATAATCTACATCTTCTTGCAATGTATATCCCAAATATTTTAACTCCTTCACTTTTAATTGTTCTCTCTTTCATCTTCTAGTTGGCATAGTTAATTCCCTTTTCCTCTTCTTCCTTTTCGAAACCTTATTATTAAATTCAACGTTTTCCGTCTAAGTATTTCACCAATCCTGGAATTAAAGGACAGGCCCACCATTCCTTCTTTATCCTCTGCCATTAAAACTATATGCCAGCATAAATCTCTTCTCTTTCTCCATCTTAACTCCTCCTCATCCTTTTCTCTTTATTTCTTCTTCTAAATCTGAGATTCCTTAAATTAATTAAATTAGGCTCGGAGGACAAACTTTATTTACGATATGCACCATCCAGAAATAATCGTTTACATGCTTTGCTACTTTTATTATCCCTCTCTTATCTTATTTTTCAACAAAACTTTTTCTATCACGACTAGGTCCAATGATTCAAACGACACCTTCAGGTTCTCGAATATTGCTATCATTTTAATTGAACTTTAACCTCCTCCCCTTTGGCTTTCTTCACTATGGGTACCACATCCCCCTCTTTCCATAACTCTAGCCACTCCTCTTCTCTGCATAATCTATTGTACTCCTATTGTATTCCAAACACTTTAAATATTTCTTTCCTTGTTATGGTCACTTCCTTATTTATTTCCCTAGCATATTTTCCTCCCTTTCCAAACTTTCCGAACTTTCCTTTCTACCACTCCTAACAAATCTATAAAATATTTTTTTATTTAAACATTTCAATATTTTGATTTACTACCTTCCTTCCTCTTCTGTCATTATTTAATACCTTCCAAACCTCTTCTTCTGTCTTATCCTTCTTCGCCTCTTCTTCAAAGTTTTCATTTTCCTCCTCCTTCTTTTTAATAGCAAAACTAAAAGTACTCATTTTTTCTCCTATATTTGTTTTCACTACTTCATAATAGCTTCCCTGTTTTGTAAAACAACGTAAACTAAAAAATCGAAAAATGAGTTTTTATTTCTAACAAATCGTGGGGAAAAGATTGACGCAATTATGCAAGCCAATACAAAATTTGTTTAATGTTATAAAAAAATAATGATTGTTTTATTATCTGTAATATTATTTAAAAAAATGATTGCATAATTATCGCAAGACAGAAAAATCCTAAGAATGCCGTCAATTTGGCCATTACAGAATTGTTTAAAATAATCCATAAATTTTTGGCAAAAAAATAATTTGTTAAAAACCGTAAAGAGTTGACGGTTTTCCTTCGTAATATTAGGGAGCCAGAAAAAAAGGTTTTGTTTCAAGAAACGCTATAACCTATTTAAATTTTTCACTAAGATACATTAACTATTGACCTAAAAGTATAAATTTTAAATGAAAAATGGAATTTTTTTCAAATAAATTTTGAACTAAAATTACAATATTAACATTTTGATTGAATTAAATTCAATCTTAATAAAAAACGAATGTTTAAGAAAATAATTTTATTTTCAAACTTAAGAGATGATTTTCCAAAAAAGATGAATCTTCAACAAAAAATGAATTTTTACTAATTTAGTTTAACTTTGAACCAATTTGTTCATTTTTTAATAAAAAAAGATTATTCCCAACAAAATATGTAATAGTTTATATTTCAACCTAATAATTTGTTTATTTGTAATAAAATATAGACCAGAATAATTTTCTGTGCCTAAAAAGACAAGTTTTGAACCAAAACAAATTAATTTTCAAATCTACAATTGAATTTTTTACCAGTAAAAATGAAATTTTTTCCACGCAAGATTTATTTTTTACAAAATGCAAGAATTTTCAACAAAAGAGTTTAATTTTTAATAAGGAACGATCAATTTTGGAAATAAAATATTAACTATGATCAAAAATGGAATATTATTTACATTTTTGTTTAAAAATTTAATTCTCAACCAAAAAAAAACGATTTTTCAACAAAAAGTTTTATTTTCAATCAAGGATGAATCCAAATTAAATGTTAAAAATGCTATTGTTTGCATTAGTATAATAATTAATGAAATAATAAAAGTCTACTGGTAATAATAATTCCACTAAATTCATATAATTGTTATTTGTTTACAAAGTATTCCTAAAATTAAATTAGAAGTATTATTTTAAAATAAATAACCATTAACTATCTTTGGTTATTAAGAAGTTATAACAAATAATACTAAAAAAGTTTATCAGTTAAAAAACTAATATAAATTAAGTTATGCTAATAATTAATGATAAATATTATTTTTATTTCATTTAACAGTATTCTTCAAAATCAGAGCAGAAATAATTCAAATTTTTATCCTACACAATTTTTTATATAAAAAAGCATTTGTACGAAATTGAATTTTTTAACAACACAGCTTCCACCAAATAAAATTCCACAAAATAAAATTTTTGTAAATAAATATTGATTTTTTTATTGTTATCCAAAAAACACGCGTGCTATTATTGAATATTGCCATATTATAATTACAACATTCGAAAATTTAAAAAAATGTAAACTTTCAAAAATTTCTTAAAATACCTTAAAATATTCAGAAAGCTTATGTAATTCTTTAAAATTATCTGAACACCCATACAATACTTTTAAATAATTTTAAAAACTTTGAAAAACTTTAGAATTTTAAAACTTCTTTATAATCAATTAAAAAATTTTGGGATCCTGTAAAATCCCTTTTTTTAAATTATTTGAAATTTGTCATAATTTTTTTAACTTGTTGCATTTACTTGAAATGATCAGATTTTCACTGAAATCTTGTAAAACCTCTTGAAATCCCTCTAAATCTCTTCAAGTCTTCTGAAAAGACTTCAAATCTGTAAAAATACTTTGAGATTCCGTTAAATACTTTTCATGGGCCATGAAATTGAAAAAAGATTTTTGGAAATCTCTTGAAATATTATTAAATGCTTGAAAAATCCTTGAAATATTGAAAATACTTTAGGGTCTCGAAAAATCCCTTTGAAATAATATCCCGTGAAATAATTTTTAGCTACTTAAAAAACGTTTAGAAAACCGAAAAAAATCATTATAAACCCGTTCAAGTTTTTGAAAAAAAAAATCTAATCCGTAGCAATCCTTTTGTAATTCATGAGGTTTCAAAAAATTGTTGAAAAATCCTTGAAATATTCTTAAATCTATTGAAATTCTATTCTTTTGGAAGTAAATGATCTTTAAATATTTGTTAATACCTCGAAAATCCCTAAAATATTAAAAATGCTTTGGGATCTATAGAAATATTTTTGAAATCCCTTCAAATTTCTAGGATGAATTGAAATACATAAAAATTATTTCATAGGTCATGACATCTCAAAAAATATTAAAAATTAAACAAAAATATTTATGAATAACTGGAAATCCTTAGAAAATCCGTAAAATCCTCTAAAAATCAGGTCAATCCACTCAGCGCCGACAAAAAAGCAAATTGAAAAATGGAATATGCCATTTTTTTTGCTATTTTTTTGCTAATTTGATGCTAGAAGAAAAATTTTTTTCTCTTAACTTCCGAGAAAACTCACTAAAAATTATTATAAGGAGATGAACGATGAGTGGAGATTTTTTTGCATTTCTTTTGCTTTCTGATGACATATATAACGTTTCTCAAAAAACTACCCCTAACTCGTACACACCTACCCCTCGTGATCAAAAACGTTTTAAAAGTGGTAAAACCACCTGGAACAATGTACGGAAGATTTAGAGATTTAAACTAATTACTTGAAACTTGAAAATTTTCCTTTACTTACAATTTTATCAAAAACTACCCTTTCATATTCATGTATGCAGCTGAGTTTTTATATGTCTGTAAAAAGCATTTAAAATAATAAAATTCAGAAAACACTGTTATTTGATATTTTTTGCTTTTTTTGCGCTCTGATGTCATATATTAAGTTCCCCAAAAACTACCCCTGGGTCGAAGACACCTACCCCTAGTGATCAAAAACGTTTTAAAAGTGGGAAAACCACCTTGAACAATGTAAAGATGATTTAGAGCTCCAAACTAATTACTTGGCACTTACAAATTTTCATCTCATTATACTTTTTCCCTAAAACAACCCTTCCACGTTAACGTATGCAGCGGAGTTCATTTAGTGTATGTATGTAAAAAACAATTAAAATAATAAAATTTAGAAACCACTGTTATTTGATATTTTTGGCTCATTTTTTGCTATCCAGAGACATTAAATGCATACCCAAAAACTACCCCTGAGTCGAAAACACCTACCCCTAGTGATCAAACACGTTTTAAAAGTGGTGAATCGACCTGCAAAATGTACATCTGATTTAGAGCCCCAAATTAAGGACTAAAAACTTAAAAATTTCCCCCTGATTAAAATTTTCCGAAAAAACTACCCTTCCACAAGAACATATGCAGTGCAGTTCATTTATGTACGTAAAAAGCAATTGATATAATAAAAATCAGAAACCACTGTTAGTTGATATTTTTTTTCTGTTTTTGCTTTCCGATGACATATAATACGTTCCACAAAAACTACCTCTGAGTTGAAGAAACCTACCCCTATTGATCCAAAACATTTTAAAAGTGGAGAAAACACCTTGAACACTGTAAAGATGATTTAGAGCTTCAAATTAATTACTTGAACCTTGGAAATTTTCCTCGACTTATAATTTTCCCCAAATCAAGAGGGGTAGGTGTTTAGGAATCTAGGTTGTTTTTTAGGAAACGTTATATATACTATCAGAGAGCAAAAAAAGCAAAAAAATTTCCCCTAATCGTCCATCTCATTAAAATCATTTTTAGTGAGTTTCCATAGGTGGCGGCGCTGAGTTAAGAGAGCAAACAAATTTTTTCTTTTAGCATAAAATATGAAAAAAACAGCCAAAATATATAACGTATTTTATTTTTATTTATTTTTTAATTTGCTATTAACAAACAATTTGGGGTCTCTAGAAATCTCTTTAAATCCCTAAAAATATTTTAAAAGCACTTGAAACCCTTATAATGATTTAAAATATCCTGTTAAATATTCTGAAACTTATCGAAAATTTACAGAAACAAAAAAAAATCATTATAAATCCGTTCAATTCTTCTAAAAAAAAGAGTTGAAATTAAGAATCTGTAACATCCCTGGAAATTTTTGTAAGTTACCTGCCATCCTTTTGGAAGTGCAGTAAAATATCTTGAAATCTTTTGAAATGCTTGGAAATTTCTAAAGACTTTAAAAATACTCTAAGGTCTCTATATATCTGTGAAAACCACTTAAAACCTTCACAAAATTTTCTATATTCTGCAAAATATTTTGAAACTCATTGAAAATTTTTAAAAAAATAAAAAAAAGTAGTTACAAAACCATTGAAGTCTTTAAAAGTAGTTAAAATTATTAAAAATCATGTGAAAATTCTTTAAAAAGCTTCCATGGGTCACAAAATTTTAAAATATTTTTGGAAACTCCTTGAAATAATAAAAAAATATTTTGTAAGGTTTCGAAAATTTATAAAATTTTTAAAAAGACTTTGGTGTGTCTGGAAATCTCTTGAAATCTCTTGACATTTTTGAAAACAAATTGAAACTTCTAGAACTTTTTTAATTACCTGTGAAGTATTTTTAAATCTATTAAAAATATTTACAAAACTGAAAAATTCTTTATGAATCTTTTCATATAATAAAATATATTGAAATTATTCAAAAATCTTTAAAATCTTTAAAAAATACTTGGGGGTGTCTAAAAAGATTTCGAACTCCCTTAAAATATTTTGAAACCCATCGAAAACTTTTGTAAAACTAAAAAAAATAATATTATTATAAATCCGTTGAAGAGGGTGCATAAAAAATAACAAATTTTATAAATTAAAAACGCCTTAACACTGAAAATTTTCTTTTTGGGTCCCTTATAAAGTGTTTGAAATTTAAAATAAATTAATTGATAGCTTGAATTTGGGCGGAGTCGAAATAGAATTTTAAAAAATTAAAAATAATTACTCACAAAAAAATTAAGAAGATCAAATCGTTAAAAATCACAAGTTAGTGAATTTTTCAATCTAATATATCTTCTCAATTTTTTGGGAAGAATATTTTTAACATAAAACGTGTGTCTATGATGAAAAAAAAATATTTATAATTTTTTAAGCTTCTGGAATTTTTCTTAATTTTCAGATGACCATAAAAAATTAATTTTTCGTATATAAACTGAAAAATTTTTTTTTTAATTGTAAAAATTAGGCATGTCATGTAGGTTAAAGACAAGAAAAACATTCACGAATTTAAAAAAATTTAAATCTCTTAAAATACCATAACATTCTTTGTATCTTTTAAATTTAACTTTAAATCTTCAAAACTTTAATTTTTTTTAACTTTTCAAAATACCAGTATCTGGTCTACACTTTAAATTCGAATAATCAACTTTTTAATATTAAAGAATTATCAAACATGAATCATTTTTTGTATTCAGTAAAATTAACTTTTATTCTCTTTTTAATGTAGATGATCTGAAATTTGAATTCGAAAGAACAATTAAATATTTCGCTATCCTGATTATTACAAATTAAATTTACAATTGTACACAAATGAAAAGTTAGCAAGGGATTTCTCTTTTGAAAATCAAATTTAAATAATAAATTAGGCAATTTTAAGTTATTTAAAAACCAATTCGAATTTTTTAAGTGAGTGCGAGATTCTCGAGAAATTTCGTTAGATAACATTTTTCATTTTTATTTAAGCAAACTTTGCATAAATTTGTCAGATGAAGAGATATTTCCCATTTCGCTAAAAAAACTTTTTTTTTAAGTGGTATAATTTAATAATATAAATTAAACAATTTTACATTCTTAACTTTTAAATCAAAATTATTATAATTCATTATTTTTAAGAATTACAAATCAAGCAATTTTAAATAAAAAATTCTAATTTGGAATGTTTGATTTTAAAAAATGTCAAAATTTAAGGTTTTCAAATTAAAGCATTTTTAATTCGTAGGGCAAAACCCGGAAAATTTTCAAATTCCAAAAATTAAACCTTTTATAATTAAAAACTATATAATTATAAAATATTTCTAAAAAACTTATCTGATTCGCTCGCAAAAAAGAGAAATGAATTTAAGCAATCTAAATATTCAATTTATTATTTACTTTGATTTATTATTAATTTTCCAAAATCATTTTAAAACCTGTGTCAAGGGAAATATTTATGCAAAGATTATGAACATGAATGAAGAGCATGACTTTTCGTATCTATAGTCAGGTGTACCTTCAATAAACAGATAAGAAATTTTGAAGATAAGATTATCACGTTAATTATTATCATTTATATGACAATGAATTTTCAAAAATCTGTATTGTAGCCACCAAATTATTATTTAATTATTACAAACTAATTGTTTAATGCTTGTAATTAAAAAATTTAAATACCTTCAAAAAAATTCTTATTTAAATTAGACTATCAGATAAAAAATATTATTTTAGAATCTTCATAATTTCTTTTACCGTAGTCTTATCTCATTTTATATAAGCAGAAAACAAAAATTATTTGGTTTTTTTGTAGATTTTTGTTTTGCGCAATTTTTCCATTAAAATAAAAAAGTAATGTTACTGCAAAATGTTTGTATTATTTTACAAGTATTGTGAATATTCTTCGAAATCTGATGATTTTTTTACAACTAACTTTAGAAAAAGATTCACTAACATAAAATAGTAATAAATTATTTAAGATTGTAAATCTTATTTAAAAATTTTTAATACTTTTTGCTTGAATTCAGCGATTGCCAGTGAAAAATAAAAGCATAACCTGAAACTGTTCAAAAATATTATTATACTAGTTTCGAAATGTAACTCTTCTTTGATTTAATTTTGCTTAGAATAAACGGTTTTCGGTAAAAAAAATTAACAAAACCTTAAATTGTTCAAGAAATATAAATCGGTTTAAAAAATGTGAATTTTCTTGGAAATATAATTTTTTAATCAAAAATATCAATTGCAAATTAAAAATATTTACTACCTAACTGTACAAAAATTCCAACTTCGGTTCGAAATATAATGATTTTTTTTTTTTTAGTAATACAAATTTTTGGTGTAAAACGCTAAATTTACTAGGAATCGTTTAAAGTTGTGAAAATTCTCTGAAGCATAAATTTCTTCACCAGCTTCTGACGAAAACCAGTAAAATATCCGAAAATTTTTATAAGATTCTATATCTTGTTTAAATTATTATAATGATTTTTGTTTCAAAATACCAATTTTTGTGAAAAACGCTAGCGTACACTAAAATTGATAAAATGTGTGAAACTTTCTTTGAAATATAACATTTTAAATTAAAGGATGTTTTCAAAGAAAGCCACTAAAAAATATCAAAAATTGTTAAAAGATTCTAAATCTTATTCGAAGTATAATGATTTTTTGTAGTAGTACAAATTTTTGATGTAAAACGCTAAATTTACAAGGAATCGATCAAAGTTGTGAAAACTCTTTAACGCATAAATTTCTCCACCAGCTTCTGACGAAAACCAGTAAAATATACGAAAACTTTTATAAGATTCTATATCTTGTTTAAATTATTATAATTATTTTTGTTTCAAAATACCAATTTTTGTGAAAAACGCTAGTGTAAACTAAAATTGATAAAATGTGTGAAACTTTCTTTGAAATATAACATTTTAAATTAAAGGATGTTTTCAAAGAAAGCCA
>JAAAKG020130592.1:4685-14708 GCA_010014905.2 Druon quercuslanigerum | reverse complement strand
GAAGTGCTTTCAAATATAAAAATTTGCATCTATTTACAGATGCTCCAAAATATTTGACAGGTGCGGTTAAAATGGTGGAGTGTGTTTGTTTTAATTGTAAATCGGGATACAAAAGCAATTAGAAGCAGGATAAAGCTAGAAGAACTCAATTCAACATGCCGAATGATAAAAAAATTGTTAAAGAGAAGCTCTTTTAAGGGATGATATCAAAATGAAACCTGGTGATGCAGTTTGTTGTTTGCACTTCAACCCACAAGATATCATTTGAGAATAGGTTTATTTAATATAATCTAAAACAACGAGTTTGTATTTTATTATAAAAATAATGATATCTTAATATATTTTCAATTTTAAAGTTTAAAAAAATGAACTAAAATCGTATATTAAACAAATTTAATTAATTTGAATGAAGTCATTTAAAAATTAACTTTTAACATATCCATTTTCATGAAATTTAACTTAAGACTTAAGACTAGTTTTGGAAAAGAACTCGAAGTGAACTTTTTGAAATAAATATTTCATAATTTTCATTGTTTATTTAACAATAGTTTTTAGGGTTTAATGTTTTTCTCTTTCACTTTAGGTAAAAGTTGCAACTGTTATTTAATAATCATGCTTTAGGGCTTATTTTATTCCTTAAAAGATTCTCTGTAAATGTCATTGGTACGTTTTTATTAAAATGATTTTATTTAGAGCTTATAACATTGTTATTTTTGTAAACATTAGGTTTTCATAAATAACATTTTTTAAATAAAAACGTACTAATGAGATTTATAGAAAATATTTTGAAGAATACAATAAGCCCCACATCATTAAAATTAAATTTAATACACTGCTCATAAATAATAATTTGTTCTATTTGGAATGTTTTGGGATTTACGCCTAAAATCAGTGAATTTTACGATTTTCGCAAAATATTTGAAATTAAAAAGATTAAAAAAAGTCTTAAAGTTCATTATCTCTTACCCAGAGCAACCAAAAAATTATTTTTATTTAACAAAAACTTTGTTTTTAAGACTTTCGCCTTGTTATATTTGAATTATCGGGCAACTGCATAGGTGGCGCCGCCACACGGCTTTCGTCAACTCTCATGACAAATATTTTCTACAGGCCTCCAGAAAAGTGGCATGGGGCTGCTTTAAATACTTTGAGGCAGACATTTTCTACTGAGTGTTTTCTCTTGAAAAATTGTACTTGGGGGTGTTCGAGGTTGTTGATTACGAATCTGAAGTCGAGATATTAAAATTTTCAAATTCCAGATGGCGGATTTAAAGTGGCATATAAAAAATTGGAAAAAACATTGGCAATATTGAAACATTTTTTCAGTTTATGCTATCTAATAACTTATGTTGATATATAAATGTAGTTTATATTTATGCAGGTTTCATGACTATTGAATTTGATCTTGAGCCATCTTGAATTTAAAAATTTTAATATCTCGATTTCAGATTCGTAATTAACAACCCCGAACACCCCCAAGTACAAATTTTCAAGAGAAAATACCCAGTAGGAAATGTTTGCCTCAAAGTATTTAGAGCAAATGCTCAAGACATAATGGGACATATCTCGTAACTTCAAATTGCAATAACTTGGTAAAGAAAAATGGTAATTAAACTCTGCGGCTCTTAAATTAAAGAGAAAGAGCAGTACTATATGATACAACTAAAGAAAAAATGCCAAAAAAATTTGTGTCTTCAGTACATAACCTCAAAAGTAGCCAAAAACGCCATTTTTTGGGTACATAACCTCAAATATCTTAAAATCCTGACGTCAGGGGCCAATTTTTACTCCAAATTCGGATTCTACGGAAAAAATTGCTTCGGAAATGGCCCTCCATTTTCCAACAACAAAACCATGTTGGCCTATGTTAATAATTACTACCAAAAATAGCGCCCTACTCGCGCTTATTGCACGTTTCTTATTTTGATTGCTTGATTATCAATTTAAAATGCATGCTTCAATTTAGAGTGCTATAAAATATAATTTATGAATCGTGAATCAAAATAAATATTAAAATACCTACATCAACTTTCATCCAATTTAATATGATTTTAGTGTTAATTTGATTCGGCTTTCAGTAATCTGTGCCTTCCTTTGAAAGATAATATTTTATTCGAGCAGGAATAAGAAGGAATTAATAAGTTAATGTGAGATTTCATATCGTAATAAGATATTTTTAAAAGAGATTCTGAAATTTTGAATCTTACTGATGTCTTCTATTTTCGACACTGATCCATTTTAAAGACGTTTAAAATTGTAAATTCGCCAACTTCTTTTTAAAATAGGTATATCTAAAGATTTCTAATTGAAGATCCTTCAATTTTAAAATGTGTATAATATAAAATGATGTACCTTTAAATGTATTTTTTAATAGTTTAATCGTCGAAAATCTTCTTGAAATTGGTAAATTTTCAAGCGTTTTAATTGATGATCCTTTAATTGTTATTATATATAATTCAAAATGGCATACTTTTGAATGATTTTTTTTTAAATAAATTTTTTTTAAACTTGCTGAAATCGGGTTTATTTTAAAGATCAAAAGCCAAGTTTTGAACGTTAAATCTTCTAAATTGAAGATATTTCAAATGTAAATCGTCAAAATCACAGAATATTTTATTTTAAAATTAAAACTAGCATAATTTTTAATTGTACATTTTCGAAATTAAAAACTCTTTAATTTCAAAAATGTATGAATAAAAATCCTTATATTTTTGTGATTTTGAAGGTCAAAAGACAAGTTTGCAATTACAAATATTTTAAACTAAAGAACTTTCGAATGCAAATCATCAAAATTGCAGAATATTTAATTGTAAATTTTCAAAAAAAACTCTTTAATTTCAAAGATACTCGAATAAAAATTCTTATATTTTTATGTATTTGAAGATCAAAAGACAAGTTTTCAATACTAAATTTTCCAAAATGGAAACATTTCAAATGATAAATCATCGAAAATTCCATTTTTGTCAATTGTAAAACTTATAACTTTTACCATTTTAAATTGTCATTTCCAAAATTAAAAACTCTTTAATTTAAAAGATGTATATATAAAAATTCCTAAATTTTGATAATTTTGAAGATCAGAAATCGTTTTCATTTCTAAATATTTCCTTATAATCTATTTAATTCGAAGTCATTTAGGTAGTCCAAGTATTTAACTTGTAACACAGAGCAATCCAGGTAATCTTTTTTATTTAAAAATTCATGTATGCTATTAAAAATTTATCTTTTCCGTTCGTGAATTAATCTTCTTAGTTACAAATTTATGTTTTTGTTTGAAAATTCAATTACTTGGTGAAATACTTATATAGTTAAAAAAATTATTAATATATTGTTAAAAATTTCTTTTTTTTATAGAACCTAATTTTTTTTAACTGAAAATTTAACAATTCAATTTTCAGTTAATAATTTATTTTTTTCGGTTGAAAATTGAACTATTTTCGTGAAAAATTGAACCATATTGATGAAAAATCTGTTTTTGTTTGTTTAAAAACTATTCCATTTGTGATTGCAAATTTTTCGTTTTTAGTTTGAAATTGAAATATTTTGTTTAAAATTCGTTTGTTTATGTGTAGAAAGTTATTCTTCTGAATTCTCAATTCTTCTTTAATTGAAAAATCATTATTTTTGTTGTAAATTGCTGCCTTTACTGTCCTTAAATTACTATTCCGATTATAAATTAATATTTTTAGTTAAAAATTCAACTAATTGGTTGAAAATGTATGCAGTTAATTTAAAAATTCATCTTTTTCGACAGAAAATGACTCTTTTTGGTTATACATTAATGTTTTGGGTTCAAGATTAAACTACTTGTTGAAACATGAATCTACTTTGTACCAAATTAAACAATATTGTACAAAATTATTTTTTTATGTTAAAAATTTATGTTTTAACTGAATATTTAACTATGCATTTTTTACTTGATATTGTATCTTTTTTTAGTTAAAAATTTAACTGTTTGGTTGAAACTTAATTTCTTTTGTTGGAAATTAAACAATTTGTTGAAAAGTATCCGTTTTGGTTGAAACGTAAACTATTTTGTCTTTTGGCTTTGAAAATTCAAAAATTAATTTGGATTTTTCTCTTCTTATCTGAAAAATTTTTCTATAGTTAAAAATTCATTTTATTTGTTGAAAATTATACTATTTATTGGCACCTTGTTTTTTTCGGTTGTGAATTAATTTTTTTTTTATTGAAAATTAAAATGTTCAATTTTTAGTTAAAATGTTATCTCTTCTAGTTAAAAATCGAAAATGTACCCACCTTTTATTTTCTAGGCCTTCATAACGTTGCAAAACAACTCCTGTTGCCAAATCAAGCAATCTCAGGCCATTATTTCTCGAATGAACGAGAAGCCTAGATCCTCGTGGATGCAAAACAATCGTGTTGATCGGAACTCCCTGAATGTCTTTAATCTTAATCTTTTTGGCGATTTGCCATTCTTTATTTATAGGAGTCCTCCGGTTCTTTTTTATAGTCCAAAGAACAATTACTCCTACGCTATCGGCTGTCAATAAACTTCCATCTTTTTGGAAACAAATAGAATTCACAAAACCTCCGTGGACTTCCAGTTCTTGCAGGAGTTCGTATGTCTCGGAATTTTGGTGTGTGGCCCAAACTCTTGCAACGTGATCGTAACATCCGGTTACTACAATCGATGAATTTGCAGGATCGAATTTTCCACAGTAAACATACGAAGGATGTGGCAACAACTATACAAAATAAAATAAAAAACTGTTTGATTAGAGCTGATTACTATAATAAAATAAGTCAAAATAAAAGATCTCAGACTTCACACTCTTTCCTCTATTTCCATCTTTTCCCCCTTTTTAAAAGAATTCTTCTTTTTTCCTGCTTTCAAGAAACTTGCCCTTTTCACCCCAAATTAAGATAATCCAACTATTTTTGGTTTGAACTTCATCTTTTTCATTGAAAAGTCTGATAATTTTAGTTCGGAATTCACTTCTTTTGCTTGAAAATTGTATTATTTGGTTGAAAATTGAACTATTTCTTTAAAATATAAAATATCAACTGTTTTTTTTCAGATTCATCTTTTTTTTATTGGAAATTTAAATTTTGGTAGAAAAGTCACCTTATTGGTTGAAAGTTTAGTCTTTTTAAATAAAGAATTTGCTATTATATTTTTAGTTCAAAATTCCTCTGTTTTGGTTTATTTAATTATTTTATTGCAAACTCTACTATTTTGTATAAAACTTACTTTTTAGTCGAAAATTTAACTGTTTTGTTGAACATTAGTCTTTTGAAATAAATAAAAAATCATCCCTTTTGAATGCAAATTCATCCTTTCGTAGAAACGTTAACTCTTAAACCATTTTTCTTTTTGGTTTAAAAATGTATCTCTTTTGATTAAAAATGCTACTTTTTGTTAGGAAATGAATCTGATTTGCTTGAAGATTCAACTATTTTTTGAAAACTGGTATGATTTGGCTGATATTTTTTTTATTAGTTAAAAATCCAAATATATTGTTGAAAATGACTCTCTTGGTAAAAAATGCATTCCCTTTGTAAAAAATCAATGATCAACTTTTTTGTTGAACTCAAATTTACGATTTGAAAATTCAACTGTTGTGTACAAAAATGGTATTTTTGGTTCGAAAATAGATCTTTTTGGGTAAAAAATTCCACTCATTTGTTGAAGATTCGTCCTTTTGGTTTAAACATTCATCTTTGCAGTTTGAAAAATAAACTTTTTTGTTAAAAATTCGTCTATTTTTCTTGAAAGTTTATCAATTTGATAGTTAATGCAACCGTTTGGTTGAAAATCAATATGTTTTAGTTGAGAATTTAACTTTATTCTTGAAAATTCGTCTTTTTGAGTTGAAAAATCACTTATACTGTTTGGTTGAAAATGCAACTTTTAATTTTAATTTTAATGTTGTTTATAGTTTTGATTCCATGGCTTTAGCCAGATAAAATTCAGTAAAAAAATGTCTTTTTTCTTAATTCAATCGTTTAGCTGAACATGAACTTTTCAGGTTGAAACTTCATCTACTTGGTTAAAACTTTAACCTTTTTTTAAAAACTTGTACTTGTTGACTTCCAAATTCCACGATTTGGTTAAAAATCTAACGGGTTTTGTACATTTTATTATTCTTTTTCTTTTTAATTCGATAATTTGATAAAAAAATTAACTTTTTAGTTGAAAACTCTTATAGTTGGTTAAAAATTGTACCTTTCTGTTGATAAATCATCTCTTTCCTTAAAAATTCAACTACCTGGTTAAAAATATATATTTCATTGTTAAAAATTAACTTTTTTGTTACAAGTTCATCCTTTTGAGTTTAAAACTAAAAAATATTCGACTTTCAAGCTTAAAAGCTCATATATTTTGTTAAAAATTCGTCTTTTTGGACTGAAAATTCATTTTTCTTGTTAAAAATGCTTTGTTTTTTCGTTAAAAATTAATGCTTTAGCCTGAAATTTACCTGTTCAATTAATGGGTTTAAATTATCCATTTTAGGTGATAATTCATCTATTTTGTTGAAAATTTCTCTTTTTTCGGCAAAGGCCTAATTTTTTTAGTTGAAAATTCATAACTTGATAACTTGATAACTTATATTTTGGAGATGTAAATTCAACTCTTTTCTTGAAAGAAAAAATAAAATAAAAATGAGTCCCTTTTTTCTGAAAATTCAACTATTCGGTTTTAAATGCAACTGCTTAGTTGAAAATGATGTTTTTAAATTCATCTTTATTGATTGAAAATTAACTTTTTTGTTGAAAATTTATCTTTTCAGTTCAAAATGCAATATATTCCGACTTGAAATGCTAAGATGGTATACCTAAATTAACTTTATTTTAACAAATTTATTCCCCTATTTTCGTGAAAAATTACCCTATTTTTCCTGCTTTGTGGACATTTTAGGCTCTGAAGTCTGAGATCTGTAAAAAAAACCTACCTGGATATGCTGAATTATTTTTTCATGAACGTCCCATAGGCGAGCAGTATGATCCGAAGAAACTGAGAGTAAATATTGATCATTTTGAGACCAATTCAGAGAATATACAAAATTTTTGTGTCCCTTAAACTGGACGTGAATCTTCTTTTCGTCAATCTAAGAAAAATACAAATTTATATAAATATTTAAAAACTCTTTTCATCAGAGTGAAGCCAGACTGGATGATATTTCTATTTTCTAATCAGCACCTTGTAAACTATGATTGAAAAATCGTAATCTTCTGAAGACGTGCATGCTAAAAGCTTTCCATCATTGCTAAAAGCCAAATAAAAGGATCCATTCTCAAAAATTTCAGTTTCAAATAGCAAATCGTTTGGTATTTTGCATGACTGGGCTGTCAATCTTGACCATTTTGGAAGACTTATCTCATCTGAGGTTTTTTCCAGAGGTTTTGGAACGTCACTTCGAACTTCAGACAATTCGTTCAGGGCCAGTTGTTCATAATAAATTGGTTCAATTTTTGGAGGATCCACTCCTGATACTGTCACGAAGAGACTGCTCGGGTATTTTTCACGTTTATTCGATTTCCACCACGTGTAAACCTTTATCAGAATTAATTTACCTGATTATTTTCAACTTAAATCATAAAAATATCGATTTTAATGCTGTGAGTTGGTAAATGAAAGAACTAAAAGAAGAATTATTTGTAAATTATATTTGTGATAGTGAATCGTCGCCAAGTACAATAACAAAAAGAAAACTCTGGAAACTATAAAAAAGTACAATTTTTCACCTTTGTTAAGGTCCGCAGAAAAAACTATCAAACCGATTGATACTGAATTTTAAGTTGGTTTGATTTTCTAGTCCTGTTTTTCAGGACTTTACGATATCTTTATCTGTTAAAAATATTTTAAGAATTTTATAAAAGAGAATAATCACTCTTTAATTTTTATTCACAATATACAATTCTATGGTACTGATTATTACCAAACTTTAACTAGACATAAGCAGTTCTTATTTCTTCTGCTCTATTTGATGTGTTTTTAATAAACTTATTTCATTAGTAATGTTTAGTGTTTTTAAATTTAAAAAATGGGTTTCCTTTGTGTACGGCTACAACAAAATCTATTATTCCAATCAAGTAGTGGAGTTTTTCAATATTTTGTAATATCTTAAATGGTTTTCAATTTTTGTGTATATTTCATCATTAAAACATGAAATTGTTCATCTTTGTGCACAGATACAGATTTGTTTCAAGAATTTATAATATAATCATCATTTTGTAAAATTCTATCCTTTTCCAGGTCTAACTCTATAACTCTAGGTAACAGTTTAAAAAAAAAATTTAAATCCCTTTTAAGAATTATTTTTATAAGTATGTAATTTATAATATTTTTGCTTATATATTTTTTCCAACAAGTAATGAAATACTAGCCAAACATCTACAATGTATTAATTAATTAATTAATTAACATTATTTAATTAAGAGTATCGGAAAATATATTTTTTTAATGTTCTTTTAGAATTTAAATTTGACAAGAAAATGTAGAATATTTATTTATAAACAAAATTAACATTTTTTAAATTATAACAACTCGACGGGATTGAATGTATTAAAATGTCAATCGTTTCGATAAACAAAATTATGGAGAAAGTTATTAACGTTAGGAGAGTTATTTTCTTTACAATTTTGTTTATAAATAATTTTTCTGAATTTATTTCTCCACATTAAATTCTAAAACAACATTTAAAAAATTTATTTTTTAATACTAGCAATTTGGAATTTAACAGGGTGATAGCAGGTCAGGACCTCGAAATCAGGCAAAATTCAGGGGATTTTATAGGTCATGAAAAAGTCAGGGATTTAAACAAATTTTTGAATTGTCTTAAACTCTTTTGAAATCTTTTAGGGTATTTAAACATATTCTAAGTATTTTGTAATATATTTCAATAATCTAAAGGCATTTCAAAGGATTTTGAAGATTTAAAGGTAGTTTTAAAAACTACAAGGAATTTTTAAAAGTTTTAAAACATTTAAAGGGATTTCAACAGATTTCGAAGAATTTGTGATATTTCAGGGTATTAAAAAAAATTCCAAAGAATTTTAAATAAATTTCAATAATTTGAAGGGATTCCAAAGAATTTAGAGACTTTAGGAAATTTTTAAATATTCCAAGGAATGTTTAATAGAATTAGATAGTTTGAAGGTATTCCAAAAGATTTTAAACATTTTAGCGTAGTATTAAACGTCAAGAGAATTTTAAAGAGCCTTCAAAAAGTTTTAAGGGGTTTTAAAAGATTTAAAAGCTATTGAAATATTTTTAGTTATTTAAAAAAATTCCCTGGAACTTTTAAGAGATTTAAATATTTTAAGATACTTTGAAGGATTTGAATGTTTTTAAGGAATTTAGAAAAATTATCATGAGGTTTTAAAGAATTCCCTAGAATTTACGAAGATGTGCAACGATCTGGTAGCACCTGTGAGGTTTTTGGATATTTGAAAAGATTCCAAAAGATTTAAAAAAATTTGGTAGGATTTCTAAGATTTTTAAATATTAAAAGTTATTACCAAAGATTTAAGCGAGTTTAGGATACTTAAAAAGATTCTTAGTAATTTTCTATTTATTCTAATAATTTAAAGAAGTTTCAAAGAATATCGAAGGTTTTAGGGTATTTGTAAAAATTCTAAGGAATTTTAAAAGGGTAAAAAAATATTCAAGGGATTCAAAAAGATTGTATGGTACATCAAAATATTTCAAAGGATAACAAATATTTTAGGGTATTTTAAAAGATTACAAGAAATTCTGAAGAGAGTAACCATAGTTTGACAGGGATTTCAGAAGATTTCAAAAGAATTCAAGGGTTTCAAAAGATTGCAAAGGATTTTATAAATTTGAGGGCATTTTAAAAGATTAAAACGTATTTTTAAGGGATTAAACAAAGTTAAGGGATTTCAAAAAGTTTCAAAGAATTAAAAATATTTTGGGGTATTTTTAAAGATACCAAGGAGTCTTGAATAAATTTCAATCATTTGAAGGGATTCCAAAGAATTTAGAGACTTTAGGAAATTTTTAAATATTCCAAGGAATGTTTAATAGAATTAGAT
>JAAAKG020130581.1:0-14708 GCA_010014905.2 Druon quercuslanigerum | reverse complement strand
GCTGCAAGCAGAGCTTCAGTGGGATTTGTTAACCGGGCTAGGAGAGTGATGCTGAGGTGATGTACTTTCATTAAAAACTAAAACAAAATTTACGGATAACATTTTCCTTTAATTTCCTTACTTCCCCGGACTACATGTGGTTCAGCATTCAATTTCTACTGGCTCAATTTCAAGCCAATGGTAAAGCTTCCAAATTGAAAATTGGAATAATTTGAAGATAAGTAAATCATGCTTTTTAACTTTAATAATTATTAAGAATAAATCTAGGTGATGACCACTCTGAAAATTAGATTTACAGCTGAAATGAGCATCCGTAGAATCACTTTAAATTTTTCTTAATTGTTTGAAAGTCCCTTTCAATTTTTCATATTCATTAGAATTTTTGTAATACTTGAGAAAAATATAAAATCCTTTTATATACTTTTAGATCCATTGAAATCCGTTAGAATCTCTATTGAAATCTTTTAATATCCCGCATACAATAATACATTATATAGGGCAGCAGACGTCAAGTGTTCCCACCTAATTTTTTTTTTATCAAGTTGAAACTTATCTGAATTATAGTCCTAGCAAACCTATATTAATTCACCATCTGATTATATTTCCTTTAAAGTTTTCTTTAGAAAGCTCTTTTCATGTACTTTAGGAGTATCATAACAATTTTTAACCATTTTTCGTCATTATGAATTTTGTTATTAAAAATTAAAATTGATTTTATGAAAAAAAACTTAAAATTTGTTTTCTCTTGAAAAATAGCTTCCTATGCAATCTTTAAATAAATATCGAAGAATAATCGGCTGAAAGTAATTTCGTAGTCAAATTGTGATATAATTTATTATAAAATATATAAGTTTTTTAATGCTCTGATGAAACATGTTCTTTATCATAATTTTATAAAAATTACTACGTTAAAAGTAACAGTGTCGAATACGCTAATTGATTTTCTCTTTATTATTTTCAAAATCGCATTTTTGAGTTTTTTAGATAATAATTTAAGTGTAGGATGACATTATGCAATTTAATAATTGAACTACAGTCTCAAAGGTTCAATGAGCTATGAGGAGGGATAAAGCGCTGCTACAAATGTTCTAAACATTATCTATTTTTTTGGTTTTTACCATGAAAATCAAATTTGAACTATTTTTTACTGTGATTTTGGTAGACAGCGCGTCAATATACATAAGTATACGGAGTTTCAAAAAAATCTGAGATAAGGGCTATTTAGAACTTTATTCGATTTTCCTAAAACTGTAAATGGGGTCAAATATAATTGAGAGTAGATTTGGCTGATTTAGGATATGGCCAACAAAAATGTGTGGTTAGAAAAAACACTAAAAATGGGGCAACATGTACTCAAGAGGTAAGTTTGGCGAGTTAGGGTATGTCCAGCTAGAAACGGGCGGTAAAAGTCAGGGCATGGGGTCAAATATAATTGAGCACGTCAGAGCAAAAGAAAGACTCCTTATAGACGTATAGTAAAACGAGAAAACTACATTCAGGATGAGAAAGTCAAACGCAGAATACCTGAAGAGCAAGGCAGCGCAACGATAGTTGTCTCGTTTTTCCTCACGACTCAGAGGATTCTTTCGTTTAATCTGATGTACATTTTGCAAAGCTAAGGTATGGACAACGATAAATGGGTTGCCAAAAATTAATGAAATTATATTTAACGTTTGATCTTGACATGAAATTTGCAAGTATTATTTCCATTGTAATAAGAGCATGAAAATACATCCATTAACGATTCAATGTAAAGTATTAAATTTATTGTAAATCTACAACTTTTAACGTTTTTTTTTTAAATTCTCAGAAATAGCTAATGATTTATAACTCAGTTTGATGAAAAAAATTTATTTTTAATGGCATCTCATCGATTGCAAAAAATTTCACATTAATCAGTTCATAATTGACTAAGACATCTGATACAGGTCCAAAAAAGTTGTTTTCAATATAAAATTTTTGTGATTTTAATCAGTACAGATTGACAAGCCTGAATCTCAATATATCCATGTCACTCGCAATATTATTTCCTACATTAAAAAATAATTCACATCAATATGCTAATCGTGTCCAAAGTTATAATTGAAAATAAAGGACAACCATTTTAAATATTATTTTGCGTGTTCGACTAAAAACCCGGAAAATCACTTAAAATCTCTCTAAACTATTTGAAGTTCGTTAAAATCCTTTGAAATTCTTTGAAACTTTTTCAAATCGTGCAAATCATTTAAAATCTTTTAGGTAAAAGATCAAAACATAATTTTTAAAACATTTATTAAAGAATTTTGAGATTTACAAGAATGACTCTTACTGAAATTAAAAAGATCAAAATTATGATGAAGAAATATTTTCCAATGAGATACCTAATTTTCAAACATTAATAATTCCAAAAAGGAGTTTTAGATTGCGAATGAATTTAAAGCTTCATGCTTATTTATCTTCACTCCTGAAATTATATTTAACAGAAGTATGCATTGCGCATGAGAAGATTTTGCATAATAAGAGTGAATTTGTTTCACAGGATTATTGGAAGAACCAGTAAATTGGATTACAGAGCAAATTTGCAGACATCTTGCACTATCGAATCCCAAATGTTTGTCAATTTAGTGTAATGGGATGAGACTCTGCAGTCATAATAGACTAAATTCCAGAAAATCCATTTGCTCTTAGGTAAAAAAAATTGGTATGGGATTGATCTAGAAAAAAATCTGGGAAATTGTGTAGGAGTCGTCTTTCAAGAACTATTATAATAAAAGTATGACAAATGATACAGTTCGATACTTAATGTATATGTTTAAATGAAGTATAGTGAATGTATAGCTTAAAATATAACTAAATTATATGACACGCATGGTTGGAGTATAGTAAAAGAATTGCTAAAGTATATCTAAAAAGTATAAATAAAATATGTCTAAAGTTAAGGGAAACTATTGCTTTAGGAGGTATAACTCAATTATCGATATAAATTGAAAGTTAAAATGAACTAAGTACAAGCGAAGTATTTTTGATTATGACTGTCATGATTATCATAACATAAAAAAATACAGACTGCTAAATAATTCCTAGTAAAGCAAATCAAAAACTATTTTTTGTTTTTCGATCGTATTAATTTTTAATAAGTATTTGAGCAAATTTCAGCAAATAGATTTGTTGCGACTATGCATAATGAAGTCAAATTAACATATAAAACACATCTTAAAATACATTTGTTTTAAAAAAATCCTCTGCGTTTCGAAAACGCTGCGGGTCTGTCTCAAGAGTCGAAACAAAGATCTAAGTAAAAAAATATTGTTGTATTTTTTACACAAAAAAACCTTATTTAAGAAAATGGTTGCAAGTACTAACTTGTTTTCAATTGAATTCTCAAAGATTTTGGAAAGGCTTTGTAAAAGTGTCAAATTGTAATTGATATAATGTTTATAGATGGACGATTCTTAATATACTTAAGCCATACTTTAGTTATACGATTTCAATAAACTTGAAGTTTGGGATTATGTTTCTTGCTTATGGGTTTTATGCGGGTTGCTTTATTAAACTCATAATTTTCAAGAATAATTTAACAGAGAATAATAAATTTTAAACTAATAAGGTTTTAAAACTAATTGTGATTTTACCGTACGAGAAATAAGAATTATTCTATTCTGATAATCCTTTTGCAGTTCTAAATAATGATTATTGGTGAAAAAAATGTTTGGCTTTTGTGAACGAGGTTATCTACATTTCTTAGAATGTGAAATTCAGCTGTAGGTACAAAATTGAAACAAAGACAACGTATACGAAAATTATAGTCGGTATGATGCCGACACAGATTATTTTTCAATGTAGACATTTTCTGCTTTACCGTAGAAGGGAATATTTTTTCTTATAGTTATCGACAAGGAAGGACTGAGGATCCTGGGAATAAGCAATTCGGCAAATTACTTTACCGACGAATGACATTCTGGTAAATGTAAAAGAATTAGAATTATAAGGATTACTAAGTGAAAAAATCATGAATAAAACTGAAAATCAGCGGATCGGTCTTACAATTAAATAAATTATTATTGATAACGAGCAGAATAAAGATTCAAGAATTATTAAATAGAACGACTTACCGACCGAATAAAAATAATTTGTAATGGACACTTGACTTACCTGAAAAAGAAGAGAAACTTGTATTAATAATGATTCCAAAAGAGTGAAATTTATCTAACATTGCTATAGATTGATTGTAGATTGTTTTAGTTAATAACTGTGTAATGATACTGGTATTAATAATAATAATAATAATAATAATAATAATAATAAACTGCATATTCTAAGTAAACCATACGATAAATTTATTCTGCAAATTACATCCCTAGTTCAACCTCATGCGTCACACAAATCACTTCGCATGGGATGGTTCTATCCATTGCCTAAAAACCCAGGTAGAAATACACCACTGGCCCAGTACTGCCCCAGTACAGCATTCCAGAGATCCAGAACTGGCTGGCTTTGCTGAGCCAGCAGTATTCCAGTAGGGGTTTGTAATGTTTGGATATACTGGCATTCCAGTACTGGCGCAGTACTGAATGCCAGTATTGGAACAAACGTGGCAAACCACTGGCATACTGAAATGGTTACCCGAATTTAGAACTCGCAAATAACCGTGTGTAAATCCCAATGACCAACCAATTTCATGACACCTGAGATATTTACAACCTGCCCCAAAATTAATTCAACAAAGACAAAAAACTTGCACGTTAGTAAAATTAAAAAGATTTTTTGTTATAATTATTAAAATTAAGAACCATAAAACGTTCGGTAACACTTTTATGTAGTTTCTTCTAATTTTCATATCGATATCTTATTTCTTGTGGATGTGATTTGGAAAGGAACTTCGATAAGGTAGAACCCAGTGATTTAATTTACAATTTATAATCAGAAGTAATGCTTTAAATATTATAATTGTTAAGTGAACCCTGGTTTCTTTAATATCAAATAATTTAATTATTGACATTTAGCAGATTACAGGTCATTTGAAAAATATAAGTTGATCAATAAATTTATCGAATATCACAAATAGAAGTATTTTTTCAGTGCATTTAATTTAATTTCCCAATCAACTCAATATGTCAGGTCTTACGGACATGACTATACTTCCGAAACAATATTGGTAAGGGGTCGTCCATGTATCACGTAACGCTTTTTCGGGAGACGGGGAGAGGATTCAGGAAGAACTATTATGTAATAATTTATTTTAAAGTATTAAAACATTATGAGAGGATAGGGAAGAGTAAAAAAAATTATTTAAAAAATCTTTTTCCATGTATCTGTAAAAATTGAGCTATAGTGCGGTTACCTTCACTGAGATTTGGGGAGCCTAGACAGTTGGTTTTTTGTATTTGGTTAATAGGATATTCATTTACAATTAAAAATATATTTTTTTCCATAAAACTATAGTTCTCTTAGAATGAGTTTTTACATTGTCATCATTTATGATTGAAAAAGTATTAGAATTGTCCAACATTTGACACCAATGTTTTTCAACGTATCTCCACGTTTAGAGACCTCCTGAATCCGAAAATCAAGTTTTTACGATGGCGTCTGTCTGTCCGTCAAGCCGTGCGACAACTCTCCAAAAAATGAATGGACCAAATCGATCTTTGTAACACATTTTTTAGGCCCTAATAGAAAGGACGAGTTTGTTAACCAGTCATTTTGGATTAAAATTCAAAAACTTAGAGCATTTAAAAAAATTTTGGAACCATTTTTTTATATTTCAAAGTTTATTGTACGGATACTTATATTACTCAGGAAAAAAAATTTAGGCTAAACAACGCACGATATGAAAAAAGCAAAAGGAAGACAAACGTTGTTTTTTAAAAGCCCTAGAAGATAATCATAACAATTTTTTGAAATATTAAAAAATAAAAAATGGAAATTTTGATTAAAAAGATCTACAAAAAAAGATCTACAAAATTTTTCATAATCACTTTTTGATAGGATAAGTATTTTTGGTTTTAATGATAAAAATGACTTTAAAAAAAAAACTAAAGAATTTGTGGACAACGACAAAAGGTACGAAAACAAATTGATAGAAAAGAATTGTTCGCTCACAAAAGAGATACAAATTTGTAATAATTTATTACATTCTTATCATTTATGTTTGAGAATGTATTAAAATTGTCCGAAGTTGGACTCCACAACATTCGAATTTTGAACCACACGACGCGAAATTCGAAAAAAGTCTTAAATAGAAATTATATCTTTTGAAAAATCCTACAAAATGTCTTTTAACCATGTTCCAATAGGACTCTTGATTTTGTTCTTATTTATCGTAAGTAATATGAAAAAAATTAAAGATTCCAATATTATGCCAAATGTACGAGCTGAAGTAAAAAATGAACTAAAATGGATATATTCCAAAAAAAGTCACTTTTTGGTTTCAATTAGGAAACTAAGAGGGCTACATCTTTTTTATGAAAATGTTTTTGAAAGGCTCCAGGGGTCGTCCCACTCCCGGCGAAATAATGTTATATGCCCTTATTCGACCCGGCAGACAGAATTAGTTTCAGTAAACCAAATTTCCATCTTTATCCAAAAAAACAATACTTTTAATTGAAATTTTTTTCTGTTTGCAATTTTTTTTCCTGGAAAATTATATTTTTTCTTAAAGGGTTGCCAGTTAACTGAAACCGTGAAGGGAATTCGATAAAAGAACTTGTTAAGAAGAAATAAAATCTTGTATGATAAGAGATTCGGAGTACATTTCATCCTCGAGGGCACCCTTTGGAGATACTTCCCTTGAAAATTGATGGGTTCCACATTTCTAATCCTAACTCTTAACTGCGCAGGAATTTCTGTTCAGTATTCCTTGCACACTTAAAGTAATTGACGCTGAACCTTGGCCTGGGCATTAGTATGGTCTGCGCTTCTCGCAATTCCATACCCGTGTGGGTGTATAGTCAGAATTACACACACAAATGTAAATGCACAAGCAAAGGGTACATACGAATTGCCTTCATTGTCTTGTATGCTGAATGGCTGCATACGCATATCAATTTACCAATTTATGGATACGACGGGCATCGCCTATGGGTCACCATAGAAACTAGTGCGATTAATCGAGTGACAAATTGTAAGCTTCCTCGAACACGCCGATCCAATAAATATAACAACGGAGGAATAAATAGTTTTATCTAGTAAAAAACTTCGCCCTCATATAGCTGCCACAAGGTTTCATGTTTCATGTATTTTTAAGATCCCTTTTACTTTGTTCTTGGCTTCCTTCATTTTATGGTGCGAAAGATTTTATGGGGTAGAAGGTTGTAACAATTGTAACATTGAAAAACGAAATGTGAAAGAAGCTTCAGTTTTTCCGTGTTTACAGTCTCGAGAATAGTGCAAATTTTAAAGGGAAGTCTTACTTGCTTGAATTGCATTCAAAATTTTAAAAATAACAATGGAAGAAAATTTTATATGGTTACTGTCGAATGTGGTAAGTTATTTTTATAAATTGTTTTCATATTATTTTAATATGATATCTCTGATTTTTCATAAAAAATCTCAAACACTTTTGCGATAGTCAATATATTTTTCAGGTATCAGGAAAAAAAATTCTAATTCTGCTAGATAGTAACTCAATTTTTTTAACTAGACAAATAATGTAAAGGTTGTAGTGAGGTGTATACTGAAATTGAAAGAACACGATCGCAGCCATTATCCCCATAACCATAAATCTGTTTCACGTACGCTTGCGTGGGAAAGCGGCCTCAAGTGTCTGGAGCCAAATCTACCGGCTTATGCTCTCAGGAAACCGTAGTAGTAAAAGCCAGTATTCAGTCAGACGATCGCTGGAGATTCTGGAGATCAACTTTCCATTATTACCGAGATACTGTTTTTAATCTAGTCCACAGAAATGTAATTTTTTGTGTATAAACATTAAATAACGTTTATTTTGAGTTTTGCAATAATTGTCAATAAAAATTAAAAGAAGATTTCATTAAATATACTACATTCTTCAGTATTTTCTCAAATTTTAAAGAAGGAAGACAAACTACTATATCCCACAAGCTCCTTCACTAGAGTTTTCACTTTAAAACTATTCATTCCTCTTTTCTCATTTTAGAAAGTTATTTGTGTGAAAATTATATGTAAAGTAAAGAAGAAAAGTAAACTGAAATTTATTTTGTACTTACAATCTATGATAAGATACTTTATTATTTTTTAAAACCTTTTTTAACTTAGTTTCCTTTCCTATACATGAATTCACTTGTAATTCATATTTTCTTAAAAAATACGATATATTAGTAAGTCAATTTCCGTTTGATGGCCAGTGGTCTTCTGATAATTAGGTCAATCTTAATTAATCTTAAGCACCGATAAACAAGAATAACTGATGCGCAAAGTCCTTCAGGAAAATTAGTGGTAAAACTTTTGTTTAGGATTAATAATTTAGGCTGAACTCTATGTGTACAACAATTATTGGTGCTTACTGCAATTAACTAATATAGATTATTTATACTATAAAAAATCAGCAAATATTATACTATCTGTCTCCAAAAACTAAATAATAATAAAGAAATGTGAAGTTAATTACAACTCTGAATCTATAATGATAAAAAGCTATGCTAGTACTTAGAAAGCCCGAAATTTTAAATCTATTTAGGAAACTTTGAGTACAGTTTTAAAATTAAATGAGATGCAGAACTTTATTACTGAAATATTTCTAAAAGATACCATAAATGGGTATCACAGTTTATCTTCAGAGAAAGGGACAATTATTTACCTAATTTTTTTAATTAGCCACAATAATTTAAATGAAAATGTAACCATTTTTTATGTTTCCATATTACAGTAGGTGCAAGGTGATCCATTTCATCTCGAAATTATATTAAAATAGTAACAAAACTTTTATACAGATTTCAGATTTTTCATTTCATCAGGCAATTGAGCATCAGAATGATTGGATTCTCAAGGTCAATTGCTAGTCATGCGTTTTCATGAGTAGTAATTGTCGAGTTTCAGTTTTTATGACACTTGCAGGTCATGACCGTTTGCATGTGCATCATAACACTTTCTGAAGGTAAAAAAAATAATTCTAGAGCAATACGGATTTGTAGTCCAATATAGGAAAATTGGCATTATTATGCCAGCCTCACACTTCAAATTTTATAAAAGATTCCCTGATAGTCCTAGGAAGATCGAAATTTTCAAGAAGTAGCAGTCACAACAAAAACAAAAAATGGGGTCAAAAATTTTGTAAATGCTGTAACTTTTTGAGGTTTTATCAAAAATGCCTGGCTGTCAATTCTTTGAAAACTTATTGTGCTAACAGATTGAGAATCTATAGACAGACATTTACACAGATAGATATACAGAGAGGAACATTCATGAAAATCTGTTTTTTTTTCGGGTTCACAAGGTTTCGAAACGTAAAAATTTGACAATAAGAGGGCTCCTTTCTTTTAGTAAAAAATTTATTTTTTTTAACTGGAAATTAAACTGTTCAGGTTAAAGATTCGTCATAGAAATACTATTATATACACTATTATATTTTTTGTTCAAAATTTTACTATTTCGATGAAAATTGAAATATTGTCTTAGGAATTCAACTATTTTGTGGAAAAATAACTTGTTATTAAAAATCATTCTTTTCGGTTAAAAATTCAACTGTTTTGGCAGAAATTTTATAATTTTTGGTTAAAAATGCAAAATTTTCGTTGAGCGTTTGTCTTTATTGTTTGAATTTAATTTTATTAATTTTATAGGAAAATATTTTTTGTTGACACATCAACTATTACATTTTTTTCTGGTCTCCGTCTATTTGTACCGAAATTTCGATTTTGTTCTCAATCTAGGAGAGAACAGAAAATCTTGTTATTAATTTTTAATTTACTGAAAATCCTTCAACTTCAATTCTGATTCAGCAAGCACATATGCTGAATTTTGCTTATGCGTTCGGAATTCAATGAGTGCAGTGGTAGTAGCGATGGTAAATGAATAAATTTGAGGTCCATTGATACATCGGAAGCTGCCTTGTGGGCGTACGATATATGCGAAGTCCAATCGTGCAAAATTGCTCTGATTGTGAGCAGTGTGAATTCAACAGGATGTAACGCAAGCATGAATGGGGGTATATAAAAAACCGTCAGGTATCGTGCTCGAACACACATTCCTCGACTCCATAATCATTTCGAAATAGTGAGAATGTGGTGCCATGAAGGGTGATCTAGGTCGTTTATATAGGGCAGATAATGTCAGAGGTCGACAAGGTTCTAGAATTCTTCAGTGGAAACGTCACGAGCCTTTGAAGATATACCTTCAGAATCTTATGCACACTTCCGGAAACGCTTTCAAAATTTTGGTCCAAAGGTTTTCCTGCTACATTTTTTGAGTTTGAATGAAACATTAATCACTAGCATAGCAACTTACGGTAAGAAAACGGTGATATATTAATTTTAAACTATTACACAGGTCTAAGTAGATTTTTTTATTTAATCTTATTAAATTTCTAAGACGTATCACAGTAGGGAAAAATCGCGAAAAGCTGGAAAAAAATAAGCAAATTTTTTTGTATTAGTTTCCAAAGTTGGTATTGTGTTACTGATGAATGTATACCTCGGAAAAGCGATAAAGAGGGCCCAGCTATTTCTAAAATGCTCTTGGGCTTATTTTGAACGTGCGTTTCACAGACGCAACATTCTGCACTCTCCAAGTGGAAATAACTTGTTTCTTGTTAAAATTGGTTGATTTATGTTCAAGTGAACCGATTTAAAGGTTTAAACATGGAATCACTTGCCGATTATAAGTAAAATCAGATCTGTAAATTCGATGCTCAAAATAATTGATACTTTCCCTTAAAATTGTTATAAACTTGTGATAGAATTTGTTCACATAGTCATGGAATAATTGTTTAGAAATTTGTTCAATAGTAATGTTGACCACTAGTGAAGACAGAGATATTTTTCTTGTGAGTCACTAGCAACCTATTCTAATAGATATAATGAAAATTGGCTGCTACTTTTATGCAACTTTGTTCTTGACCCGCATTTTTTTTCGGCGGCCGAGGCGCGCAGTGGCAGTGGGGTCAAATGTCGAAAAGCTGGCCAACAATATAAAATGTTTATAAAATATACATATATTTTATTTTGTGTCCTTTTTGACATCGGATTCGTAATCAACGAGCTGAAACCCCACCTTATATCAATTTTGAAAAGAAGAACAAATTTTTTTAGCATAATCGTCTGCCATTTGTTTTTTAGAATTTTCGACATTGGATTCATAATCAGCAATCCCGAAAAAGGATTAACAGAACTTGGCCCATTTTATGAACATTTTATACTTTTGGCCTGCTTTTCGCGTGTTTGGTCCATTTTGCGTCTGTCGCGTCCGCCTAAAGAAGAATTCCGTTAATTTATTATTTACGTTAATATTCGTCGATAAACCATAATTGTATAAACCTATATTATGATGCCCCTATATTATTCTGATTTTCGACATGCAGTTTTGTGTGAAATTTCATAAAGATTTACAAAAGGCTATAATAAAAAGATCGATTTAAAGTAGTTCCATTATTATCAAAGGACAAGTACCAATTTCACAACAGAAAGTGAAAAATAAGGAAATTGAATTTCCGAGAATCTAAAATTTTTTTAGGTGCAAAGTAAGACATACTAAATTTAATTTATTCGAAATAATTATAAAAATAGGAATTTTCATGAAGGAGAATTGTAGCATATTCAGCATCTTTATTTAATTTGTTTCAATTTTCTTGGCAATTTCTAATAATGTAGATGGAAGACCCTTGAAGAGCATCAAACAAATTTGTGATAGTTGCTCGAAAGCTTTTAGGCCTTAATTTTCTTATCAGATTTGCAGAGCTCACGAACCAATTCCGTCTCATCTTCATTAGTTTGCGGAATTCCTAATTCCCTCCCTCAAGTATGAAGTAAGTTAAAATTCACATTCAAAATAATATAACTCAAATTTACTAACGAGATGATGCATTTGATGACAGTTTATATGATCAATTTCATGCCCTTGCGGCATCAGTAATGAGGTTTTCACCGTGCGTCTTGAAAATCAAAAGGGTGCCTGGTTGCTAAGGCAACCAAGACACTTCTTTTACCCTCACGTTACAGGAAAAACTTCTGCCATTCTATTCTTGCTCTTAAGATTTTTTAAACTTAAAATATATGTAAAAAAATGGGACTGTGCAAATTCAAACTTTCTTTCCTCGCTTTTTTTCTTATTCATAATTAAATATTTTGAACTGATAAGGGAAATAATAGAAAAAATAAATTGATTTTTTTGCATAGAAGATTCATAAAAAAGAAATCATTCATGAAATCACTCTAAATCATTTGATTTAATTCAATTCATTAATTTCTTTAAAAGTTAAAAATTAAAATATTTAATTACGTTCTAGTCGAACACATTGTTAACATAGGTCCATTGATTCATTTTTGTTATAGGAATGTTACTCTTTAGGTATTCCCCCGTCAAATTGTCGATATTTTTTTTTTTATTACGAATTTAAAAAAAAAATTATTTTTTATTTATATGTATTCACAACTAATACCGTAAAATAGGACTAAAACACTAGAATTAATAATTAGATTTCATTAGAATCAAATCAATACTTTCTTCGACCGTCAATGTAATTATGAGTAAGAATTTTTGTAGGTCTTACGGTCTTCATCAAATTAAAAGAATAAAAACGAAATTACTTAAAAGTACGTTTAATAAAATTCTGACATTTCGGCTCTCACTACTCTGTTATATGTTTGTCGTTGTCCAAAAACATGATAAAGATTTTGTTTTTTCCGTTAATTAAAATGTAGTTTCTTAAAAAAAAGCCTCTAAAATTTTTATGAGGCTTTTGAAAGATACGATTTTTGTTTATTTTAATTTTATTTGGTGACACATATCAGATTTTTTTTTAAATTGACTCGTAACCATTGGCAGATGTTTGACTCCAAAATAAAATATTCTCGTTTTTTATAAGAAAATAAACACAGATTCTCTGAAAAAGGCACGCAGTGATAGCCGAAACGACAGAATTTTATTAAACGAACTTTCAAGTAATTTATTTTTTATTCTTTTAATTTAATGAAGAACGTAAGACCTACAAAACGTCTTACTCATACATACATTAACAACTATTTATCATCCGATAATGTGGAGCTAAATCGTTCACACAAAAATATAAATAAGAATTGTGTTAATAAGAATACTTTTTAGAAAAAAAAATGATTTATAAATTTTTGTAAATCTGATTATTGCCCCTTGGAATCGAAACCATATTTCTTTTTTACCTCGCGTATAAGTAAATGAAGTATATTAGAATACATCATATAATTTGATAGATTTACCACTTCTTGAACATTGCGAAGGGTACTTGTGATCCCTTAAACAAAGTAATTTTTAAGAGAAACTAATTTTACTTTGGTTCACGATAAAATACTATGATTTGCTTTCCCCACAAAAACAAAAATTCCTACAAAAAATAATTTTGCTGGGCAAAAAAAGTATCCTGCTTATGTTAAAATTGGCATAAATCTTATTAGAGTGCTAGGAAATATAATCCGTTGCACAAACGTTCAGAAACTTCTTCTAGTAAAGTTTTTGCACTTTGTATGCAGAAACAAGAAATTAATCAATTTATTTGTTTCTAAGAAAATCGTAGCAAAAAAAATATTTTTTTTAAATTATAAGCATACATACAGACATTACATAAGACGGTGTTTACATAAGAAATGCAGTTAAATATACCTATTCACAATTAATATCTGTGGCACTCTTCCTCTGCTTCACGAAATCCTTAAGCAAATTGAATTTTCTCCGACAAGCATAGATAGAAAACTTATCATTTTCCTGGAAAGTTTTAAATATTTTTCCTCAAGAATAAAGAGTCCGCATCAATTTTTGTTAAAGGATTTTCAGTTGACAGAGAAAATTTTTCGTAATACTTTTTGTAAATCTTCCTCTGGCAGATACTAATACCCTAAAGTGAGTGCCGGTTTTGAGGCTGACCTTCGACCTATCTCCCCGGACATAGATCCTCTCCGAATGTAAATAGTCAGGGGCGTATGAACTGCTTCCAGTTGATTTTACTACGTGATGAAAAATATTTTGAAAATTGTTTTTCTAATACGGAGACAAGGGTAAACTAAATATTTAACGAAAATGAGTAAGAAAGTCTTCTGTTACTCTTAAAAATAAGTTTCTTTCCTGTTACGGACTTAAATCGTTTACTGGCCGTTGAGCATCTCGTTTAGAAGGAGAGCTTTCTCTTGAATAATCGGTCAAGATACTGAATCATCTCTGTCTAGCTTGCATAAACGATTCGATAACAGCAGTATTTAAAAAAACACAACTATTTTTAATAACTGACCGCACGTAAGTACTTTAAGTTAGTATCTCCAGAACGTGGGATTTTTCGGCCCACCATTTTTTCATCTGGGAGCAATACACCAGAAAGTTGTAAAACGGGGCGTCATGACTTCGGTCTCAGCGCGCACACACTCACACTTGGGATATCAGCACCTCCGTGGGCCGATCACTTTTCAGCGCCGTACTGATTTTCGGTAAGGTGAGACAACTCAGCGGCGCCATAAACGAAAAACAACATGCCATATAATGCATATTTTTTTGCTTTTTTTTGCTATTTTTTACAAAAAAAAAAATTTTTTTGCTCTATTAGTTTTCGAGAAAACAAGGCGCCGCTAGCTTGCCGGCAA
>JAAAKG020130570.1:0-14709 GCA_010014905.2 Druon quercuslanigerum | reverse complement strand
GAGTAATTAACATCTTTGTGAAGTCTTTGTGAATAAAAAAAAAAATAATAAAATTTGCGAACTATTTAAAAGCTAAGTAATTAAAATCTTTGTAAAATAATTTGTGTATTTTTTGTGAAATATCGTACATCTATCCGAAACCATTGCGAAATATTTGTGAAATTTTTTTTAATCATTGGGAAATCATTCAAATCTTTATGAAATCTTTGCAAACTGTTTAAAATATTTTTGTAATTTTTTGTAATATTTGAGATATTTATGAAATCTTTTGAAAAATCTTTGAAGTTCTTGTGAAATCTCCGAAATATATTGGAATTCTGTACTAAATATTTGAAATCTTTGTGAAATATTTCAAATCTTTGTACAGTCTTTGAAATGTATCGAAATTTTTTGTGTAATAATTGAAATATTTTAAATCTATCCAAAATTTCTGCGAAACATTTACGAAATTTTATTAATTTCTGGAAAATCTTTGTCCACTCTTGGAAATATATATGAAATATTCGAAATGTTGGGGAAATTTTTGCTGAATTTTTGTGAAATTTCGGGGAAATCATTTACATTTTCATGAAATCTTTGGAAATGTTTTCGAAATATTTTGAATATTTTAAAAATATTTGATAAATTTTGCGAAATTATTGAAACATTTGGAAAATCATAAAAGTCTTTGTGAAACATGTTTAATCTATCTGAAATCTTTTCTGAGTAATTAAAATCTTTGTGAAATCTTTGTAAATAAAAAAAAATAAATAAAATTTGCGAAGTATTTAAAATACTTTTGAGATATTTGTGAAAGCTTTTGAAAAATATTTGAAGTTCTTCTGAAATCTCAGAAATATATTCGAAATGTGTGCTAAATATTTCAAATCTTTGTGAAATCTTTGTACAGTCTTTGAAATCTATCGAAAATTTTTGTGGAATAATTGAAATATTTTAAATCTATCCAAAATCTTTGCGAAATATTTATGAAATTTTTTTATCCTTGGGAAATCATTGAAATCTTTGTCCACTCTAGGAAACCTGTATAAAATATTCGAAATTTTGGGTAAACTGCGAAATTTTGGGAAAATCATTTAAATCTTCATGAAATCTTTGGAAATCTTTTCGAAATATTTTGAATATTTAAAAAATATTTGATAATATTTGCGAAATTATTGAGATATTTGGAAAATAATAAAAGTCTTTGTGAAACATTTTTAATCTATCCGAAATCTTTGCTAAGTAACTAAAATCTTTGTGAAATCTTTGTAAAATAATGTACGTATTTGTGAAATATCGTATATCTATCTAAAACCTTTGCGAAATATTTATGACATTTTTTAAATAATTGGGAAATCATTCAAGCTTTGCGAACTATTTAAAATATTTTTGAAATATTTGGTAATATTTGAGATATTTGTAAAATCTTTTGAAAAATCCTTGAAGTTCTTGTGAAATCTTACAAATATATTCGAAATCTTTGTGAAATATTAAAAATTTTTGAAATCTATCGAACATTTTTGTGTAATAATTGAAATCTTTTAAGTCTATCAAAAATCTTTGCGAAATATTTGTAAATTTTTTGGAATCTTTGGAAAATCGTTTAAGTCTTTGCAGACTATTTGAATTGTTTTTGAAATATTTGGTAATAGTTCAGAAATGTTTGAAGTCATTAAAAAATAATTTCAATTTTTTTTAAATCTTATAAAGCTATCCGTTATCTTGACACTTGTGAAGACGTTTAAATATATCCAAATGCTTTGCAAAATATTTTTTAAACTTTTGAAAGCTGAGAAATCATTGAAGTCTTTGCGGCATCTTCAAAAAAAAATTGGAATTTATTCAAATCTGTGCCATTTAATATTATAACTCTATGCTTCTGTCCCCACCTAGAAAAAAGGCCCACCGCTTCTGAACATGCTACCCTTGAAGTCTGAAATTAAAAGAATCGGAAAACTCGTAAAGCCCTAATGAAACTCCTGCTTGATTGCAGGAGATCCAGCATCGCACAGCACGACAATTCGTTGGAAAGATGGCGCAGATTTAGAGAAAAGCGCAAAGGCCAAGGCTGCCCTTAAGGGTAGAAAAAGGCCGCTTATTCACCGAACGTTTTTCACCTGGTTCGCAGATCACGGCGATCCCAGTTCAGATGAAATCGCAGAACTTATTAAAGACGACTTGTGGCCTAATCCCTTACAGGTATCAAAAATTGGTTGAAATTTTTCATGTTTACGAATCGTTTACAGTAATTGGATACCCTTTACTTTTGAGAATTTCTAATATTATGGACGCTTTTAAAGTAAAGTACATATTTTAAAATATAATAATCGATTTGCATTAAACTTATGATTCTTTAATTCTCAGAGTATGTTGGAATCCGTTGATCTTGAGGAATCTTTGCCAGTCGTTCTAGAATTTTTTAAATAATAAAATGTTTGCATGTATTCTAACAACAACAAAACAAGAACTCCCTAAATCTCTAGTGAAAAAATTGAATGTGAATCAACCAAAACATAATTTCGTTTGGAAGGTAAAGAAGAATGAATCGTGATTAATTTGAAGCTGGGCTTCGAAAAAAAATCAAAGATGGTTGAAAGAAAGAAAAATTTCTGGCCCACTTGAAAACTTCATCTCCAACTGGTATTTGTGAAGGGATAATATATCAGAGATCAAATATGATTCCAATTCGTGATGTTAAAAATGTTGGTTCTATTACAAAATTAAGTGTGAATAAAATGTTTATATAAATGGTAAATTTGTTGGTAGTTTTTATTTAGACAGAAAACTTATAAGAAAAACTGAATCAATTTTTAGTCAAGTATAAAGAACTTGAGTCAATGAAAAGAAAAAGAAAGTTAAGTTGATAAGTAAGTCGTATGAATGTTTTAAAACTGCCGAGGGATTAATGTATTAACTAAACTGTTGGATTTGTTCTCTTCCAGTATTATTTGGCTCCCGATATTGATGGTGAGAATGGAATCGATGGCGATGGAGAGGAAGGTGACAGTGAAGAAGAAGAGGAGGAGGAGGATGGCGTAGGAGACGAAGGTGAAGAAGGTGTCGAGGTCGAGGAAGGCGAGGATAGTGTAGAAATCATGGAAGACGGGCCAGAAGAAGAGGAAGAAGAGGAAGAAGAGGAGGAGGTCGTAAATGAAAATGAAGGTGAATACTCGAAATTAAATTAAAACCTATGCAACATTGATGTAAATTTACAGACTTCACACTCTTTTCCCTTTTGAGACCTTTAAAAAAAAGTTCCTCTTGTTCCCCATCTTTATAAGAAACTATCGTTCTTTGTTCGTCTAAATGCAAACTAAATTAATACAATTACTACAATACACTATTTTTCGTTGAAATTTATTTCTTTTTAATTGAAAAATCTACTACTTCAATATTTTTGGCTGCTTATTCATCTCTTTTGGTTTAAAATTCGACTATTTGGTTAAGGATTTAACTGTGTGGTTAAATATTCGTATTTTGTTGTTGAGAGTTCAGTTTTTTTAAGTAAAAAAATATAAATAATCGATATTCGGCTGAAAATGCATAGTCTTTAGTTGAATATCCAACTAATACATTTTTCAGATGTGAACTTATCTTTTTTCGTTGAAAATCTAACTGCTTGATTTGAAGTTAACTGTTTTATTAAAAAATTTATTTAATTAGTTAAAAACTCGTCCCTTTAGTTGAATTTTTGTTTTGAATTTTTTGTTGTTGAAAATCAATTTTTTTAACTGAAAATTTAACTGCAGCATTTTTGGTACAAAATCTATGTATTTTTTGTAACTTTTTCTTTTTGGTAGAAAATTAATCAAAAGAAAGTGAATCCTAATTGATTCTAAAAATTCATTTTATTAGTTGAAGATTCGATTCTTTGGTTTAAAATAATTCTTTGTTGAAAAATATTGTTTTTCTTAACTAAAAAATTACCTACTCCATTTTTGGCCGAAAATTGATAGTTTTTCGATGTAAATTCAACTTTTACGTTAAAAATTTATGTATTTTGTTGTAAATTCGTTCTTTTTGGTAGAAAATTAATCTCCTTGATTAAAAATTCGACTGCTTGGTTAAAGTTAAACTAGTTTGTTAAAAAGTATCGTTTTATTAGTTGAAGATCCATCTCTTTGGTTTAAAATAATTTTGTTCTGTATGTATTTTTTCTTGAAAATCAATTTTTGTTTAACTAAAACATGAACTATTCCATTTTCCGTGGAAAAGTCATAGTTTTTAGATAAAAATTCAACTGTTTAGTGCAAAATTGATGTATTAAGTTGTGAATTTGCCTTTGTATAGTTTGTTAAAAAATATAATTTTATTAGTTAAATATTCGTCTCTTTGGTTTAAAATAATTTTTTTCTGTATGTATTTTTTCTTGAAAATCAATTTTTGTTTAACTGAAAAGTTAACTATTCCAGTTTTCGTAAAAAATGATAGTTTTTAGATAAAAAATCAACTGTTTAGTTAAACTAATCTGATAAAAATTCATTTTATTAGTTGGAGATCCGTCTGCTTTAAAATCGTTTTATTTATTTTTTTATTTTTTCTTGAATATCAGTTTTTTTTAACTGAAAAATTAACGTCCATTTTTTTGTGCTAATTTAGACCTTTTTAGCTTCCAATTAAACTATTTGGTTGCAAATTTACTTTTTAGTTCAAAAATTCAATTGTTTTCTAGGAAATTCATCTGTGGCTTAAAACATTTTTTTTTTCTTTATCGGTTAAAAAATTTATAATTTCGTGTAGAAAATTTAACTGTTTTCTAGAGAATTCTCATTTTTGGCTTCAAAATCAAACAAGTTGGTTAACATTTTTTTCTCTCTTAAATGAAAAATCCTTCGTTGAAAATTCGTCTCTTTTGGTTAAAAGTGCAAAGATTAATCCGTTTTAATTGAGAATTTAAACGTTTTTTTTTAATTTGTCTATTTGTTGAATTCACCAGTGTTTGATTTTAAATTCAAATTTTTTTTAGTTTAAATATCAACTATTACATTTTGTATTGGAAATTTATTTTTTGTGATTAATTTAGACTGTATTTTAATTAAAATTAAAACATTTTGTTTAGTGGAAATGTAAACTATTATATTTTTTGTTGAGAATTATTATTTTATTATTATAAATTGAACTGCCTGTTTAGAAGGTAAACTTATTTGTTTCCAATTAATTTTTTTGTTGAAGATTCAGCATTTTAGTTGGAAATTCAAGTATTTTGTTGAAAATTTGTCTTTTTCGCTTGAAATTTCTACTGTTTAGTTGTAAATAAAACTGGTTGATAATTTTTTTTCTAATTCTGTAGGTTTGTTGAAAAATTCATCTCTTTTCTTTTTAGAAAATTTAACTGTTCCCTAAAAAATTCGCCTTTGCCTTAATTTAACTACTTGTTTAAAAGTGCAACTGTTTGTAGTTTAATTTTAATCATATTTTTAAATTTTACCACTTTGTAGAAAATTTGCTTTTAAAAAAAGAAAAATTTAAGAAAAAAATAAAAGTGTATCTGAAACTAAAATCTTTGTTTGAAAACGTATATAATTTGTTTAAAATTCGTTCTTTTTTGTAGAAAATTGATCTTCTTGGTTGGAAATTCAACTTTTGGTTAAAAATTAATGTATTTTGTTGAGAATTCTTCTTTTTTTTAGTAGAAAATTAATTTTCTTGGTTCAAAATTCATTTTTTTGGTAGAAAATTTAGTTTTTATTTGGATGGTAATAAACGGTTTTGTAGAAACCTATCTGTTTGACTTGGAAGTTCCACGTTTTGGATAAATTTATTTTTCTTAATGACATAGAAATCTTTATTGGTAGAAAATTAATTTTCTTGATCGAAAATTGATCTTTTTGTTTGCAAATTTAATTATTTGGTTAATAATAAACTTTTGTATAAAGTTTATCTTTTTTATTTGAAAGTTCTACATTTTTATGTTCTTCTTTTATTGACTGAAAAATATCTCTTGGTTGAAAATCTCTCTTTTTTGTAGAAAATTAATTTTCTGATTTAAAAAATTCACCTTTATGCTTAAAAATTCAACTTTTTTGTAGAAATTTCTTACAAAAAATTCGTTCATTTAATATAAAAATAATTTAGAACAATTAAAATTTACCTATTCCATTTTTGGTTATAGATTGTTGTTTTTCTGTGTAAAAACTGTTTGGTTGTAAATTTCAACTCTTTGATCTAGAATTACTTTGTTTTTTCATAAAAATTAATTTTTTCGGGTTGAAAAGTCAACTTTTTTCTGAAACATTAGACTTTTTAGCTTGAAAAGTCGACCATTTCATTGAAAGTTCATCTCTTCATTAAAATTAATTTTTGTTTGTTCGAAAACTGAACTATATTCTGTTGAATTTTATTTAAAAGAATCCCTTGTTTTGAGAGAACTTTGTGCTCTGCAGTCTGAAATTAAAATTGCCCACTTCTTGAAAGAAAAATTATGAAATATTTTCCCGTTTTTTTTCAATTGTTTCAGACGGTGAAGAACCTGAATAGAGACAAAGGTAAACCCTATGGTACCAAACAACCGGCAAACATTTCGAAAGAACAATATAAGAAACGGAAATATTCTCGCAGAGAAATGTAGAGTAAGGTTTTTCGCGCGCAATTACAAACACCTGCCTGGAGTCTTTATAAATATATATAATAATAATAATTATATTAAATATAGAATAGATGTAAGTCGAGACATCAAGCAGGAGTCCATTGACCCTATTGCTGTGCACAGAAATGGACAAAATCAAATTTCCCCGAACGAGGCACAACTGGCAATTTCTAAATGCGACGAAAAACTGAATCTCGAGAATTGATTTTTCACCGAATGAAACCGAGCGTTGTGCGCGAATATAATTAAACGAGTACCACCTTTGGTATTTCACACGAGGCTCTTTTTCCCGGTATAAAATGTGAAGAGTGAGATTTTCGAGAGATCCGCAAGGTTCAAATGAAGCACCAAGATTAATGTGTTACGATACTCTGACAATATGTTTGTAAAATTTGGATTTTGAATTAGTCGGAATCGTGACACGTTAGCGTAAAAATTTGAATCCTGCGGGCATTTTGTAGAAAAACAAGAAAAAGAAGAAAATCAGGAATTGGAGAGGATTTTTTTTAAGCAAAGTGACTTGAAGAAAACTTTTTTATTTATTGAGGGGCAGCTTTCTTTTCTGGATCTGGTAAAATGTAGATACTTGCGTACAATGAATTATTTGCTTTTAGGTCACAAACTTGTGTATAGACGATCTTTTTTGGTGATTGGAGGTGGTGTATGTACGATATTTTAATGAGAATCTCAGTGCGTTGTCGTGTTTTCTGATATTTTTAAATGCCTTTTTTTTGCAAGAAGAATTTGTAAATAGGGTAAATAGCGATTGTGCATAATGTAGTTTTTTTCCAGTGTTTTCGAATTTCAAGTATCTGGTATATAAAGTATAAAGATGAGAGATTTTTGTTTGTTAATTTCGACAATTCGGTGTCGCACAATTGCCGCGTGCCTCGTTCCACATTCATCTTTCTGTATTTCACGTAAGAAATTCATCAACTACCGCGTAACAGAGTAATTATTATTCTTATTATTTAGTGATATCGACAGACGTACGTCAGACCATTTCTTTTTTTACATGTTCATCATCGTCATTTCTCAAAATTAATTTTTACTTTAAAAGTTAAACTAGCATTTATTATGAAAAATTTTAAATGTCGGAGCTGAAATGCCGAGAAGCATTTACAGTTTTTAACTTTTCGATTACGACGCACTTGTGTTAAATAGACAAATCGTAAAATAAAGTTGTCAATTTCAAGTATATACGAGGTAGAAATTTATTTTTTGATCCTCTTAGTTTATCTTTAAACATCTGATATTTTATTTCCATAGTAATTAAAATGCACACTTCTTATGACTCTTTAAAGCCTATTCAATTGAAATATTCGTTTTCGAAATTTCAAAAGTGGTAGAAGTTGGAAATTTAAAAAAATCAGCATTCAAATTAGGAAACTTGAAGCGAAACTTTTTAAGCTTTTTCATTAACTGGGAAATTCAAAGGGTTTTAAACGTTTTGAAAATTTTAGATTTAAAATTAATCAATCATTACGACTAATTCAAAATATAATAGATTGCAACACTTCATAAACTGACCATTTTTAAATATTTTAATAATAATAATTGAAAAGAAATCAACAGTTAAAAAGAGTTTTAAAAAAAATAATTCGAAATAATTTTACATAATTTAATTTAAGTTAGAAGAATATCAAAGAATCCTGAAGAATTGAAAAATTTGTAAAGAATTGAAAACGATTGAAAAGAAATTAAAAGAATTCATAATAATTCATAATAATTTAAAAGAATCGAAAAGGATTAAAAGAAATCGAACGAATTGAATAGAAATGAGGAGGGTTAAAAAGAATGAAGAATAATAAAAAATTGAAAAGAATTAAAAAATTAAATAATTAAAAAAATGGAATAAAATAAAAAATATCCAAACAATTGAATATAATTTAAAATAATATAAACGCATTGAAAATAGTAAAAAAATATAAAGAATTGAAAAGAATTTGAAACAATCTAAAAGAATGGCAAATAATTTAAGAGTCGAAAATAATTAAAAAAAATTATAGAGTAGAAAAAGAATTCACAGTATTTCTAAAGAATTCGAAACAATTGCAAAGAATTCAAAGTAACTGAAAATACCGCACAATAATTTAAAGTAATTTAAAAAACAATTTGCAACACTTCAAACGAATTATAAAGAATAAAAAAAATTTACAACAATATAAAAGAATTTATAGGATCTAAAAATAATTAAAAAAAATAAAAATGATAGACCACAATTCAAAAGAATACACACGACTTCAAAAGAATAAACAAATTCACAACACTTCAAAAAAATGAAAGATAATACATGAATGTCGCAATTCACAATTTACAAAAAAAACCATTAAACATATGATACTTTATTTCCATAATAATTAAAATGCAAGATTCTTATTACTTTAAAATCTTTTCAATTGAAATAATCGTTTTCGAAATTTCAAAAGTGGTGGTACAGGTTGGAAATTAAAAAAATATCAGCATTCAAAGTAGGAAACTTGAAGCAAACATTGTTAAGCTTTTCAATTAATCGGAAAATTCAAAAGCGTTTAAAGTAAAATATTTTTTTAAATTTAAATTTTTAAATATTTTAAGTGTTTAAATTAAAATATCGATTTGTGTGGTTTCTTGATATAATAGCACGATAGCATAAAAAATTGCTTAAGTTACTAAAGGTTTATTAATTGAATTTTATTTGACTTATTTAATTTTGAAAATTTTAGATATAAAGTTAATCGATTAGTAAGACTTTAATTCAAAATATAATAGTCTGAAACACTTTTTAAACTAAATTTTTTTAAATTATTTCAATTTTAAATTATTATACATTTTGAACATTTTCAATTTAGAATCGATTGATCATTATAAACACATAAAACTAAAAAAAAGAGAATTCAAAAGAATTGAAAATAATGTAAGAAAATTAAAATAATTAAAAAGAAATCAAAATCGTTCACAAGAATATAAAAAACGAACAAACTATTTAATCGAATTTTAAATCATTTAATTTATTTAAAAAGAATTCCGCAGAATTGAAAAAATTGTAAAGAATTCAAAACGATTGAATAGAAATCAAAAGAATTGAATAAAAATGTAGAGGATTCAAAAGAATTAAGATTATTAACAAGTAATATTAAAAAAATTGAAAAAAAATTCAAAAGAATTTTTAAAAATTGAAATACTTGAAGGAATAAAAATAATTCAAAGAATTGAAAACGTTTGAACAGAATTCAAAATAATATAAAAGAATTGAAAAGCGTTTTACAAAGCATTAAGAAAATCAAAAGAATTGAAAATCATTAACAGTAATTCAAAAGAGTTCAAAGCAATTAAAACGAGTTTTTAGAGCAACTGAAAATAATGCAAAAGAATTCAAAAGAATAAAAAAGTTGATAACACTTCAAAATAACTCACAAGACTTCAGAATTCAAATGTTAAAAAGAATTTAGAAGAATAAACAAATTCACAAAACTTCAAAAGAATTCAAGATAATACAAAAATTTCACAGCAGTTCAAAAGAATTTAAGAGTATAAAAAATGCACAACAATTAAAAAGAATTTACAAGACCTAAAAAGAATTCACAAGACTTTAAAATAACCTGAAGGAATCAAAAAGATTTGCCACAATTCAAAAGAATACACAAGACTTCAAGGCAATAAGAAAACTCACAGAACTTTAACAGAATTTAAAAGAATGCAAAAATTTCGCAGCAATTCAAAAGCATAAAAAATGCATAACGATTAAAAAGAATTTACAAGACTTCAAAAGAATAAACAAAATACAATTCGAAAGAATACATAAAGCTTGAGAATAATGTAAAAAAATTCACAAGACTAAAAGAATTCAAGCGAATAAAAAAATTTCACAACAATTCAAAAGTACAAAAAAACAATTATAATGAACAATTTATAATAGGTTTGTAGAGTCTCAAATTAATGAAAAAGAAATGATTACATTTAATTATATATTATTTATTTTAATTTGATTATTTAAAAAAATTTTAACCTGAAATTATTTAATGCTCAACATATTCACATAAAAGTTTGAATCGTTTTGCAGTTTTAAATAAAATGGAAGCATTTTATATTAGCAAATTGAAAATGTTTTTAATTGGAAACGTTTTAAATTTAACAATTTTTATTTGAACAGTTCAAAATTATACAATATTTGAATATGAAGAACTGTGAGCGTTACATTTGTTTCTCTGGAAAAGGTTGAACGATATAAGAATTCTCTCTAAAAGAAACTAGGATGAAGGAATTTCGTTCATAAATGAAGTATGTATTGCAAGAATAATGTAAATTTTAATTTTATTTTACAACTTAAATTAAATGTAATAGTTGATACACAAAAGTTGGAAAAATCCAAAGGCATATAATTTTAAAAAATAAATACATAATAAAAATAAAACTAATAAATACTATACTTTAAATAAGTTTGATGGAAAGCTTTGACAATTTATTTCATGTTTTAGAATAATATTTCTTTCAGCCGAAAAAAATATTTAAATTTTTCCAACATTTTTGTTTCAACTTTTAAACATGTTGAACCGTGTAAGCGAATAATTTCATGACAACGGTGATAAGTTGGTGCTATTTTATAGAAATTTACCTTTAGAATGATCCCAAGAACAGAGAAAAATATTCATTATATCAGATTTAATTTTAATGTTATGAAAATATTGAAACTTACATTATTTTTGTAATGTATAAAAAATCGTCTTTTTAGATTTAAAATTCTACTATTGGGTACCAAATTTAATTACTTCTTGAAAATTTAACTTTTGTCAAAAAGTAATCTTTTTTTGGATATAATTTCAACTATTTTGTTAAAAGTTTATTGTTTTGAATTGAATTTAACAATTTAAAATTTCAATATTTTTTGATTAAAAATTCACCTAGTTTGTTAAAAGTTACACTCACTGGTTAAAGATTATTTTTTAGTTGAAGATTCATCACTTATATTGTAAAATTCGATTTTTGTTGTTTTGTTGAAAATTCATCTCTTTTAGCAGATATTTTCTATTGTTAAAAATGTAGTTGTTTTAGAAAAAATTAATCTGTTTTCGTTAGCGATTCAAATTTTTTGCTGAAAATTCGTCGTTTTTGGGTTAAACTAAATTTTTTTATTGAAAATTCAAATTTTCGATTAGCAAATTCAACTTTTGTTATTAAAATACCACTATTTTGGTAAAGAATAGAATTATTTGGTTGAAAGTTTTTCATTTTTGAATGAGGATTCAACTATTTTGTTAAAAATTCGTCGTGTTATTTTAATTCAACTGTTTTTGATTTAAAATAAAAATATTTGGTTGGTTGAAATATCAATTACATATTATATTTTTCGAGTTTTAGTAGATTGAAAGTTAAACTTTGTTAAAAATGAATTTTTTTATGAAAGATTTGTATCTTTGATGAAAAATTAACTTTTTTGTTGAAAATTCAAATTTTCGGGTGGCAAATTCAACTTTTGTTTTAAAAATACCACTGTTTTCATTAAGAATAGAACTATTTGGTTGAATTTTTTTCATTTTTTGATGAGGATTCAACTATTTTGTTAAAAATTCGTCGTGTTATTTTAATTCAACTGTTTTTGATTTAAAATAAAAATATTTGTTTGCTTGAAATATTAACTATTATATTTTTCGAGTTTTACCAGATTTAAAGTTGAACTACTTTTTTAAAAATTAATTTTTTATGAAAGATTCGTATCTTTGATGAAAAACTAACTTTTTTGTTGAAAATTCGTATGTTTTTGGTTGAAAATTTTTTTTTTACCGACAATTCAAGTATTTAGTTGAAGGTTGATATATTTAGATGAAAATTTGTCTTTTTGGGTTGAATTCATCTGTTTTTCATTTAAAATAAAAATATCTTTTGGTTGTAATTTTAACTATTATATATTGTCTTGAGAATTCATCTTTTTTATATTGAAAATGAAACTTTTTTTCGTTGAAGTTTGATTTTTTTTAACCTGACCATGTTTGTAGATTAAAATTAAATATGTATTAATATTTAATTTAATATCTATGTATTTGTATTCTTTTAATATGGATTTGATTGAAAATTTAGTTTTTTTGTTAAAAATTCATCTCTTTTACCTAAAATGCAACTATTTATTTGGAATTTTTATTAAATATTCGACTAAGAAATCATCTTGTCTTTCAAAGTAAACTTTTTACTTAAAATTCAAATTTTTAGCTTGAAATCTCAAGTATTGTGGTAAAAAATCTTTTTTTGTAAAAAATTCAACTGTTTTGTTTAAAATGCAATATATTTCGACTTGAAATTGCAGGATTGATTCATTCATTTAAATTCATTTTATCTAAAAGAATTTTTTCCCCAACTATAATTATTATAAATTTTATATTTGTTTATTATTTCAAAATTCCGATTTCTATACGTTGGTTTGGGACAACTTACAAAAAGACACCTACACATTGATCAGAGGAAAAAAGGGAATTATTTTATATTAAAAAAATACTAAACTGTTTATTGTCAATTTAAATTATTTTTTTTAACACATTGCTCAGAGGAAAAAAGGGAATTATTTTATATTAAGAAATTACAAAACTGTTTATTGTCAATTTAAATCATTTGATTTAATTGATTTAATTGTAATTATTTGAAATCAAACTTTTTTTATTAAAATACGTTCACCATTGTACAATATTTGAATATGAATAACTTAAAATATGAATAATTTTAAATTAAGATAGTGTTACAAATTTAATCATTTGTACTTAACTTTTTTTTATTCAATACTATATCAAAAAATATTGATAACAAAAAAGATACATTTTAATACTTCATCACTTATTCCCTACTTTTCGGAACATAATTGTATAATAATATGGAACTTTTTGTAAATATGAAACATAATTTTAAAAACTGTAATTACACTTTGCATTTAAATTAAAAATTAAATTATTGAATTAATGAAGCATGCATTGACTGCAAAATCAGTCGTATCAACTGATAAAACAGTCGGTTTAACATTTAAATGCGTCAATATTGTTGACTGAATCAAAATAGTCACTTGAAATTAAAGATTTTTAGTAGACAGAAGTGACTGTTTCGTCTGCTATAATAAAATAGTAAAATTATTTCTAAATGAAAAATCTTCATTAAATTCCTACACTTTAAGCGATGGTTGAAATTAACCATAAATGACTGTTTTACAGATTGAAAGTTACAGATTAGATAGCTTAAAATGACTGTTTTAATTGCTGAAATTCACTGATTATGATATTCAAAATGCCTGACTTAATCCATGAAAGTTACAGTTTAGGTCATTGAAAATTACTGATTCAGTCAGTGGGTGTGACTGATTCGATCAACTCGTCTCTATTCGTAGAAAATAAAACTTTCTGTTTCAAAATTTATCTCTTTGGTTGAACTCGACTGTTTTTTATTAAAATAATTTTTTTCTATTACATTTATTTTTTAGAATTCTGTCCTTTTTTCATTTTACTACTTTGTTGGAAATTGATCTACTTTTTTAAAAATTCGTTTTTTTTATTGAAGATTCATCATTTTAGTTAAAAATTCATTATCTTGGTGAAAATTAAACTATTTTGAACAAAAATCGTTTTTTTTTGTTGTTAAAAAATCAATAGTAATTAAAAATTGAACTATTCCATTTTTTTGTTGGAAAGCGATCTTTTTTAGTCAAAAAGTCAACTATTTGGTTAACGATTCAACTATTTTGTTAAAAATTCGTTTTTTTTAGTAGAATTCCACTGTTTTTCATTTAAAATAAATATATTTTTTGCTGAAATATCAACTGTTTTTTTAATTTTAAATTCTAATCTTTACTGTTTGAGATATCAACTATGACATATATTGTTAAGAAAGTTTTAACTACTTTCTTAACAATAAGGCATTCTAGTTGCAAATGCATCTCTATGTTTTAAAATTGAATTTTTCTTTCAAAAATTAATTTGTTAAGTAAAAATTGTAGCTATTCTATTTGTGGTTTAAATTAATTTTTTTTTAATTTGAAAATTCAACTGCTTGGTGGAAATGTCACGTTCTGATGGAGAATTTGTCTTAATTGGTAGACAATATTTTTGGTTAAATCATCTAATTTATTATTTTGAGTAACTGAATTTTTCGCACACTCTTAGATAGTAACTTAAAAGAATCATGTGCATTATTTG
>JAAAKG020130559.1:0-14709 GCA_010014905.2 Druon quercuslanigerum | reverse complement strand
TCGCGTAAACTTAACTTCACCACACGAAGATTGAAAAATAATACACTTAAAACGTCTTTATTTGATGGCAATTTATTGCCAGTTTTTTTATTCCAGTAATATGCAAGAAAATAAATTCTTTCACGTAATAGACGGACAGAAGACATTCTGACATGAAAATTTGTTTTGACTCATCCGATATCCGAAAGAGAACTGCGTCAGGTATGTGACTGGGTGGTTGACTGGGGGTTGGGAGGTTGACTGTTTGCTGGGATCGTATGGGTCCTTTAGGTTTTAGAAGAACATTTGCTCAGTACAACTACATTAATACATTAGTATTGGTACCTCTTGCTAGCGCTTGGAGGAAACAGGAAAGCGCACAGATAGACTAAAAGCAACAAAGTACTACGTGCTTTATAGAAGACTCTTAGAATATCCTCTACTAGAGTACTTGGAGTAGCTTTATTCGTGGCATACTGTTTCGCATTTTTTTCGAAAACAGTCAGTCAGAGAAGAAAAAGTTGTAGACAAAAATAAATGCATTTTTAATAGATCTACAACTTTCGTATCAAGCTTTTTTGCATATAATTAATATTTTGCAAAATAACCACCGACATGTAAAGGCAATGGATTGCATTGTTATATTTTCTTTTTTTGCGACGCTACGAACAAGTGTTTATTTCGCAAACTTTATTTTTGCTTGTATGTTTTTCCTAACGATTCGTAACAATCTGTTTATTTTTTTGAAAGTCCTTGTGATAATATGATATGTGATGATGTCATGATGTAATGATAATGTTAAATTCTACAAATGTGACGCGTAAAATGAAAATATGTATGGCTGTATTGTAAGTGCACCTTGAAATAAAGAAGAACAATAATTCTTTAGTAACAACTGTGAATTTTGTTTCTATTGCTTTACGAAGACGAAGTGAGAAATTTCACGATATTTTTTTTTTGAAATTCTAGGGAGAATAGAACGCAGACATTTAAAATTCATATTCCAATATTTAAAAGGTTGAGTGCACACTGCCGCAATCGGCAAGATTATTCGTCGCCGGTGCCGGCTATTTTTCACGAAAAGCAAAATACGAAACAAGTTGTATAAATAGCTACTAATGAAATATCTGTAACGATTGACGTTGAACGTTTGATTAATTTACTATTATTTTAAAGTCTCTGAAAAATGATTATAATTTAAAAATTTTCATGACCATATTCATTGCCGGCATGCATAACTGCCAAAGACAATAACAGTGAAATTCAGAATATTTCCAAGGAAAGAATGTTCATTAGTCCTCAGAAAATGAATAATATTCATGACACTTAAACATGAACACATTTTTTTAAAAGAATTTCTTCAATATTCCCAGGTCAACAAATGCAATCAATTAAAACCTTCACTTCGCTTTATTTGCATAAATAAACAATATATTCTCTAATTGCTTTTCAGCGAACATTTCTACTTTCCATTTGTCTACAAACAATCATTTTTTTATTTACTTACCCTCCTTATAAAAAATAACCTCCAAAATAATGAGCAGCCTGTCAAATTGTATGTATGCACTCATAACCTTAACATTTGATATCCTCAACACTTGTCATTAAAAAAAAAATTATTTTCCAAATATTTTCAGGAAATTCACATATGCAACTCAAAATTTCACTTCACTTCTGTTTTATTAATTAACAAATTATTCTTCAACTATTCTTAAGTCAGAAATTTCACAATAAACAATTAAATTTGGCGTCTTTAATTATTTTTTAATTTTAAACTTTACGCCGAAATAAATAGGTTTGTCATGCCGCCAACTGAACACTTCTGGCATCATTTTCTAACTTTTTAATACACGCGCGACCATATTTCGAACACATTTTTCCACTGTGCACAAACTATACCTTGTTAGGTGAAATGACAATTTGGTGAAATAGACTTTAGAAGAATTGGATACCTACCCAGTTGCCTGTTGACATAACCTGTAAAGTACTTAGTTAAAATAGTTCTAATAAACGGTAGAAATGCCTAAAATTAAAAAAGGCTGAATTTATAGGTGAATTTAGTCTCGATGAATATTAAAAACATTAATTTGAGTATAAATTTAGTATCTATGTATTATGACATGCAGGATATTCGCTATATGTTTATATCACTTTAATATAGGCCGAATACATTGATTACGTGCATATTTCTTTTAAAAATGGATGTGGTTTAATTTTATAACTTCGGTACATTTGTTACTTTATTCATTTATTTAACAATTATTTATTGCATTAAAGTTAATTACGTGCAGTACCGATTTATACTTTTCCGCCTTCTCACATTTTTTCGCATAGAGGACCCTACTTGCGATTCAACAAATATTCAGGTTAGGATTTACAAAATACCAGTTATTTCTACGTTACTCAGATAACTATATTCGCACACAATAATTGCGTTGTGACTCGCACGCGTGCGGATTGTCTCGCAAGCCGCGCCATCACCCGAGCAGACATATGCGCAATCATTTGCGACACATATCGCTCGCACGTGTGAAGGTCGCACGAACGACGGTGACATGCGAGTTAAAAAATGTATGCAGGATGTAAAAATAAATTGTTTTGAAGGTTGTTATTAAATGAAAAGAGAAATACTTTCTCATAAAAACATTTTATTTTTGTGATTAGCGAATCATATACGTATAAATAGCAGAACAGTGTGTCATAATACATAATTACGTACTCCACGTGTAAAGACTGTCCGGACAGCGCTCCACGGAAATTCTACGGAAATTCCACTAACTTTCCGTCTGCGATTTGCAGCCTGTAATCGGCTCTGGAGGTTCCTATCAAAAAATTTTCTCTCAGTAATGATATCCCACGTCGACTCTGGTAGGTCCTCCGTCCTCCCAACAAATTTAGTTTTGCACCAGGTGCAAAAAATATTCCTTTCTCGAGGAAGTTGTGTTCTAAATGAACCTCGGAGGCAACCAATCAAATTTTTTATTGCAATTTAATAGATGTCCATGTTTTTCTTGTTTCAGTTTATCCAGCTTTTTGCACTTTCGAAATCCAACAAAATTCTTTAAAAATAAAAAATGGTAGTTATTTTAAATTAGAAAAACAGTGTTTCTCAAAAATAGCTGCTGATATAGTTTACTTGCCATAAATTTTCCGTTGGGTATTTTTTTGTTTTTCGGCAAAAAAAGGTGGCATTTTTAGAATTTTTTTTTTTCATTTATCCAAAAATCCACACTGACTTTACCTTTTTTTATTATTAAAAAAATGTCTGCCTATCATGGGTCTTTAGTTTGTTATTTTTTTGTTTTTTCACACCAAAAATTATTATCAAAAAGAAAATGAAAATCATTTTTTTCTCCCGAAAAACAAAAACATATCAAACAAGTAAAACATTTATACATTATAAATAGCGAAAATAGCACGGGTTTGGAAGTAAAATTTTCAAAAAACTTATAGTAATGTTAAAAGTTTAAAATTGAGGAACTCCCTCAATTTAGAACCGCCTAACTGAATGAAATGTTCTTACTGAAACAAAATGATTATTAATATTTTAAACAAATTTTCGATAAAATGTAATATAATAAACATGATAAATCTATTTACTGCAAAAATAAGTCCGGGAATTAAACTTTAAATCACTGTGTAATAGAAGAAATTTGAAAATTTTCAATTTCAATATACAATTGTTTGGAAAAACGAAAAATTGGAAAAAATTAAGAAGTTTTCAAAATAAAGTTTTGGTCGTGAAAATTCAACTGAAATTGTTTTGGGATGAAAATTCAACTTTTTTTTTAAATCGTTTATTTTTTAATTTTAATGTTGAAGATTTTTCTTAGACAATTTACTTTCTGTTTGGCATTCATCTTTTGGTTTTTAAAAAGTCAAGTTAAGTGTTTTTTAAAATGAAAACTCAATTTGCTTCATTTAGATTATCAACTGATTTTGTTCATTTGATTCTTTAAATGCCTGGAAATTTGGTTAAAAATAATTGAAAGAATTGCAATAATAATTGCTAAAATAATTGAAATAGAACGATCTAATAGACTTAAATAAAATGATTTAGAAACTCAAGAAAAATATTCCTATTTTTAATTATTACTTCTATTAAAATAGAACAGAAGGCGAACTTTTACAAAAAATATTTCAGGTAAAAATTGTTTATTGAAAAGAAGTTATTTAGTTTTATGTTGTTTCTTTCTATTCAAGTAAAATTTACAATTCTTATCCAGTCGAAATGTTGTAGGCTTTATTTGTTTCCTGAACAATTCCATCCATAAATTTAGACTTTTATGCAGGAGCTTTGTCCGAAGATGTTGTCAATAGATTTTTTGGAGTTTTGATCAATCTGCCGCAATTTGAGAATTTCATCGGTTTTCTACATTTACCTCTGCTATCTTTTTGCTCCATATTTCTGGAAAACAATGAGAAACATTATTTTCATTCTTTTATTTTCAAAATTTAAACAAAAATGATTGAGAAAGAACTTTTAGAAACCATATTATTCAGGAAAGCAATTTGAGCCACTTTGATTTTAAAATACAATATACAAAAATCTAAATACAAAAACGTACAAACTTAGTTCTGGTGCAATTACATTACAGTATACACATGTTCGGCAAGCAACTTCAAGGTTTCCAATAAGGAGACACATATCCACTAGTTTACAACCACATGGTCTTCCTCCCATTTTGCTTTTCACATCGGTTGCAATTGCAAATCCACATTTACCATCTTTCAATTTCTTAAATTATGGGCAAGGATGGAATGGAATCTCTTCTGCAAGTGGTTCTTCTGCATGTCTTTGTGAGAGACCAATATGAATGTTGGTGTTTAAAGGTGTCACAGCGTAATCGTCCTTCTCAGCTAATCGTTTGTATATTTGCACAAGTTTAAGTCCCTGTTTTCGAATACATTTTCTCATTTCTGGAATATTATTCTATCAAAATGCACTGAATGTCTCCAAAGGGCCCAGAACTTCGACATCGGTCACTAAGTACAAAAGAGCATGCTCATTGTATGAAAGAAACTGCTCTCCATACAGTTGTTCACTTAGAGTCACGTAAGTTTCCATAGCATGTTGGCACTAGCCATAAATATATCGTGAGGTGTCTTCCGAAATGAGAAGATACATGACGCTACGTAGACTCATGAGATGACGATAATGATCATCATGGAAAACATTTTTCACAAAAGCTGGTGCAGTGTACAATAAAAATGGCCGGAACTCAGTGGCTTTAAAATTATGGAACAGGGTAATTTCGTTTGGACGGCGATTGAATATCATTCTTGAATTCAAAATCTCCAGTTTCCTCCCATTCAACCTTGGAAATCCAAATTTTCCTTCCACATGTGCAGAAATGACTTTTTTAACATTTCCCAACCAAACAGAATGCATAGCTTGAAATTGAAGGAAAGCACAGTTAGGTACGGGTAGAGCTCACCAGTGGAAAGTGCCTTTTACGAACCGATTAGAGGCCAGTTAGAAGCTAATTTCGGTCTTTGAAAATACTTAATTTCTGTTCCCGAATTCCAAATAGGACCCAGTTAGGAACGGTTAGAGAACACACCAGTGTCAATTGCCTTTTAGAAGTCGGTTAGGGAACAATTAGAAACTTCGTTCTTTGACAATTTTGATTTATGTTTTCGATCGTCGGATAATACCCGGTTAGAAACGGTTTAAGCACACACGAGTTTCAAGTGTCTTTAAGAAGCAGCTTGGAGTCTAGTTAGAAACTAACTTTGGTCTTCGCTAATATTTCATTTCTGTTTTCGATCGCCGGACAGAACCCAGTATGGTCCGACTGCAACACACACATGTCAAGTGGTATTATTTAATTTCTGTTCCCGAATTCCGGATTTAACTCAGTTACGAACTTAAGAGCCGGTTACAGACCAGTTTGAAACAAACTTTCCTTTTCTTCAATATTTGATTACTGTTTTCGATCGCCAGATAGAACCCGGTTAGGACCGGTTAAAGCATATACGAGTGTCGAATGCCTTTTAGAAGCCGGTTAGGGACCAGTTAGAAACTAACTTCAGTCATCCATAATATTTTATTTCTGTTTTCGATTGCCAGTATCAAGTGCCTTTTAGGATTTGGTTTTAGAAACGAACCGTTTAGGACCGTTTAGGAGATTTTGACAACTTGTTTTCTAAAAACAATTTTCATATAAGCAACGGTTAGGATCCGGTTCTGGATATAAGATATAGGATATCTGTATTATCATCGAAATGGTAAATGACCGATTAGTTGGGATACTTTTTAAATTACTTGAAAATTTTCGATCTAAGATACCCCTCAAATTCAATTTTTTTGTTTTTCTAAAACGCTTTAATTAAATTTTATCTGTCGAAAAATCCCTCCCCTTCGCTCCCCTGGGAAACGAACCCAACTCTTCCAGTTGCTGGTCGGGTGCTCTACCCACTAAGTTACGGGAGATATCGAAAGAAGAGTCTTTTTTCACGAGCATGCTAAATTTTAAGCATTTCCCTAAAGAGTCATAGATATAAGATACATGGTATCTATATTATCATCGAGATATAAAATGACCGATTAGAGGAGATACTTATTACATTGCGTGAAAATAGATAGCTACATTATCGATCTAAGATACCCCTCAAATTCAGAAATTTAAGTTTTCGTAAAATTTTAAAATTAAATTTTGTCCATAAAAGAAGATCTCTTCCCTTCGCTCCGCGGGGAAACTAACTCTGGTCTTCCGATTGCCGGTCGGGTTCTCTACCCACTAAGTTACTGGAGAGATGGAAAGAAGAATCTTTTTTCACAATCATGCCAAATGGCTTTTTCCACATATGAAATTCAATTAATAATGAAAACTCCTGTAAAAAAACAAGAATCCAACAACAAAATTTGGACCACACCGAACAATCAAAAAATGCAACAATTGCAATCTAAAAAAAATCCTTGTTACAAAGAAAAATTTTGCACAAAAATAAAAAAGAGGAAAGAAAAATGAGAAGGCAACCAAACACATTCCCTTCCTGCTCTTTTTCTTTCTATCGTCTTTTTTATTTTTAATATTATCAAATCACGAAAAAAGAACAAATGGTATACGGAAAATAGTATAAATTACTTTTTTAATATCAGTTAAATAGTTCTAGAAATTTGACTAAAAAACAGAAGAACAAAAGTATTAAATGAACTATATTCCGTTAACTCTTTTTGATTATCTGCGGGCAAAATATTACTTTGTTTGTTTTTGATTTTGGAAATTCCTAACGATATTTACATTTCTTATGTGAAATAAAAAGTGAGACAAGTCTAGAGCTCTGTCAACCAAGTTCTTAATTACTGCAATTTTCTTTTGTAAAGGATAAGCAGAAAAGAAATTTAAAATCCTACCTGAATATGTACTTTTCCTATACCAATTTGTAAAAATATTACCATCCCGACCCTTAATCACTTCTATGTCCAAAAACTGATTCTATTATTCTGCTCTATTACATGAGTAAATTGAAGTTTTGGATGAAAACTATTAAAAGCATCAATAACCATCTGCAGTTTTTCCAGAAGAACACATACTAAGGTATCGTTTACATACCAGAAATAACAAGGAAAAACAAAATCTATTTCTTAAAAGCGAAAACCTCCCTCAAGGGGATACTCGGAAACATTGTAATAACATCTAAAGAAATCATTACATAATCATCCGGAACCGTTTTTCGAATAATAAATTTTTGAAATTCCCAGCTATTTTTTACAATATATTAAGAAGTTGTAATAGCGTATTTGAGAATCAAATTAAAATTTTGTTCTAAAAACTTAGTGGGAGTATTAATAGTTGAAATACCTATACCTGAAATACCTAAGTCCTTTCTTTCTCCAATTGTCAAGCATCTTAAAAGTGTCTCTTTTTAACTTTTTCAAGGGATCCTCATGTAATAATTCGAAACAATCATTATCAGAAAGCAAATTCTACATCTCCCTAACATAATCTGATTTTTTCATACAAACAGTAATACTGCCTTCATCAGCACTCATGCAAACTATATCAGGATTGTTTCCAAGAAATTCTTTCGTTATCATGAAACCTTCAGAAATCTTACGATCCATACGACTAATATGCAAACGTTTTTTTATCAACAACGCTCTTTGATAAAACACCTTGTTTCGCAAATCCTGCTGATCCAAAATAGGAATTTTTTTTATATTTGATTCAACATCTTTTACTATTTCCATCATCTGTTGCGAATTACTTTTTATCATAGGGTTACTAAAACCTTGACCTAATCTGAGAATATCTGTAACTGAATCAGGAACATTCGAACAAACCAAGGATCCTTATATCCTTCTTCGAAGATCCTATGCAAATTTAAATTTTGTTCTTGAACAGAAGTTTGCTGGTGAATTAAAATAGAAAGCTTGCTATCATGTTTATTATCACTACTTAAAAATCTTTGATTGAGGAGAATCGGGTTTTTTAAAAGATTAATAATTTCATCTTGTTGTAAGAAGATGATGATTGTTGATTTGGATTTTAATCTAATTTAAATTTCCTAAACCTTAATTTAATAATTAATTATTTTACTAATTCTGATTCCAGGATTGGACGTAGAGCACGCTAGGGTGGCAATCCGGGCCCTCGCAAAATTCCACGCCCTCGGAATGGCAGTAAAATATAAACGACCAGATCAATTCGAAGCATTAAAAATCCGCTGCAAGTGTCTCACCATGAATCCGGAAGCTTTTAAAGGAATGAAGAATTCAATTATCCAGGCCATGCAATCAGATCCAGAAATCAATAAATTCAAATCAAAATGGGAACCCGTCATGGAAATGGATCCGGAAAATTGGACTGGAATCCCCGAAGAACCCTGGTCTACAATTATCCATTCTGATTTTTGGGTGAACAACATGATGTTTCACAAAAACTCAAGTGGCAAAGTCGACGACATCAAATTCATTGACTTCCAAAATTACCTTTTCCAAAATCCAATTAACGAACTAGTCTTCTTTATCAGTGCCAGTTTAATCACAGATTTGATACCGAGTAATCTCGACAGCCTCCTGGATTTGTACTACGAGAGCTTTATATCCGCTTTAAAAAAACTGGAATGTGACGTCTCACTTTTTGAAAGAGAGAAATTTGATGAAACAGTACGAAGAATTGCTAACAAAGAATATAGTCATTGTGCTTTTATGCTCAAGGTTTTGACGATTGATGTTGAGAATGATGGACTTGATGCCAAAAAATTGCAAGCTATGGAATTTGATTCTGTTAATAACATTTATTTTGACAGGATGAGGAAAATTACAGCGTTGTTTGTGGAAAGAAATTGGATATGATTTTTACTCTTTCGAATTTATAGTTCTGAAACTGAAAAGAGGGATTTAAAATCTTAATTGTCAGTAAATCAGAAAATACATAAAGTAGAAAATGAAATACGCAGAAAGATGATATTTTCTTGTTTACTTCACAATCATTGGAACTGATTTCATTGATAAGATTGATAAAGTTTCGTAAAACACTGATTGGAAGAGGTGTTTACAGATTTGTATCAAAACGTGACTCTCACTTCCGCAATCATAAATCAGAACAAAGAAGTGTAATATCATCGGCGATTAATTTCCTCGAGAAGATTACTGTTTTTCTAGATAATGATGAAAATTCGCAGATTCATAAAAAATTATATAATTGTTTACGGAAAAAGATAAAAAGCCGCTGTTATTATTAGAATAATTATGTTATAAAAATAAGGATATTATGTAATGCTCATTCAGAGAACTCGGTGCGGCTGAACAATGGACATTTTGGGATAAAAATACAAAAACTGGTTATAGTGCCAAAACCCGATTTTCCGGTTTTTATTGATTCGGAACCTCTTACAAGCTTGGAGCGCTATCCGTTGATCCAATCAGGAGTTGAAACACTCATAGCAAACTTTTTATTCTATTTTAATTCTGTATATACTATATTTAGACAAATAGTTATTTAAAAAATATTTCTCAAAGAATAGATTATTTATTTCTAGGACAATAATCGAGTTGAGAAACAAATCCGAACTCATTATTAAAAGCCATTTTTCTGAAGAAAAACAAATAATTTATTGAAAGTATTTTAGATAATATGTTAAATGTATATTCTATGAAATATTTTGTAATCAAGTTTATAATTTTAAGAAAAATATAAGCTACGTCCGAAAGTGCATATTTTATTTTGTTCAAGATTTTTCTGTCGTGTTAAAAAAAAATTATCCACAAAATCTATGATTTTAAAATCTGGAATTTACAGGGTATTTAAATAACTTCTTGCTCGAATCATTCTGTAAATTTTAGATTGGTCCTAGGATTTTTTTCCAATATAAATATTTGATTAAATGTTCAAGATAATTTTAGTTGAAAAATCTTTTTTTTTTTGTACCAAATTTAAATAAAATTTTTTTTCCATTAAATTTCTAAGTAAATAATTTGTAGGAAATTAGGGCGCTATGTGTGCAATAATCGTTTTTTTTAAATCGTTTTCTTTCGTTTGAAGTAAATTTTTTTAACTGAAAATTCAACTATTCCATGTTTGGTTTTGTATTTATCTTTTTTACCTGAAAATTCACCCTTTTAGTTGAAATTTTGTTTTTTTGGTTGAAAATTAACTATTCGGTCGAAAATTCTCATAAAAACTCCCAAATTCTTTGAAAAAATATTTATTTTGTTAAGATTTAACTTTTTGGTTAAAAATTCATGTCTTTGATTGACAACTAGTTTTGTCTTTAAAATAAAAATTAATTTTTTTAACTCAAACTTTTACTGTTTTTTTCTTTGTTGTTAAGTTTTTGTTTAGCAATTTAATCTTCTTGGTTAAAAATTTAACTATTGAGTTAAAAATTTTTTGTTTGTTTGTTTCAAATACGTTTTTTAAACTAAAAAATTAAATATTTTCCTTTTTTTTCAAAATTCATCTGTTTCATTGAAAATTGTCTAAAAAATTTGTCTTTTTTTAATTAGAAAATTCAAGTTTTGGGTTAAAAATATTTTTTTTGTATTAAAGATTGATTATTTTAATTATACTTTTATTTTCTTAAAAATTTGGTTCAAAATTTATGTAGTTTCTTAATAATTATTCCTTTTTTGGTGAAAATTTTTTTTTTCGTTAAAGTTTCATTCCGTTGGTTAAAAGTTAATTTCTTTATTTAAAAATTTAACGTTTCAAATTTGTTTGAAATATTTTATTTATGTTTATTTCATCTATTTTGTTCGCTTGAAATTGTTTAATGTCAGAAGTCATTAAATATTTATTTATATTTATTTTTTGCAGAAAAAAAACATTTCTGTAACGTGCAAATTTTAAACTTTTATTTTTAAACGTTTTAATTACAAAAAAAAACTAATTTTATACCAAATAGTTGATTTTTTAAACTAAATTATTAAACTCTTTAGACAAACTGATGATTTTTCTGTACAAACAGTTGAATTATTAAATAAAAAATATAAAACTTTTACCAAAAATTAAATTTTATATAAAAAAAGAAGAATTTTCAATAAAATACATAAACTGTCAATCCAAAAGTTGAATTTCAAATAAACTAGATTTATTGTTAACAAAAAAAAAAAAATTTTTTAACAAAATAGCTTAATAAAAAAATTGAATTTTTAGGAAAAAAGGAATTTTCTTTAATTTTGAAGTAAAAGTAGATTAACTTTAAAACCTAGTTATTAAATTTTTACTGAAAAGATGCATTTTTATACAAAAAATTAGTTTTTAGTAAAACTTTCTAGTAAAAAAACTTTCTAGTAAAATTAGTTTTTACTAAAAAAGATGAATTTTTGAATAAAAGGATTAACTTACTACCAAAAAAGACAAATTTTCAATAAAATTTAAAAGTTTTCAGCAAAGATTTTAAATTTTCAACTGCAAAAAAAAGTATTCCTTAACGCAAAGATTAATTTACTACCAAAAAGAACGATTTTTTAATACAATTCAAGAATTTTCCACCAAAAAGTTGATTTTCAACTTGAAAATAATTTTTTAAACAAAAAGATTAATGTACTACAAATTATTTTTTAGTTGAAAATTCAACTTCTTTGTTGAAAACTCTTAAATTTTATTAAAAATTTGTCTTTTTTGTCTTGGATTCAAAGATTTGTGATTTTTTTGCGGCAAACAAAAACATCGAGTCCTATTCGAAACTTTTAAAAATAACGAACATATTTTTTCGCTCATAAATATTCAGTGGAGTGACGAACGTAATCGGACGCCACTTGAGACTGAGAGAAATATTATGACAGTTCAGTTCAACTTGAAAAACCTGTCATGTCTCGAATTTGACCAATATTTACCAAAAAAGAAAACGTCAAAAATAGGAAATGATTTATAACATTATTTAATGTTATTTGTTTAATTTACTCATTTAAGAGCATAATAATCTCTTTTAATTTTCAAATAACGCGCCAAATTGAGCTAGGGGCGGGGGAAAATTTATGGTGGGAGGTGGTGAGGAGTGGGGGTCCTTCTTTCCCCATCCAGTCATCTGGTAACCCTGCTCCTAAGCATATAAGTATATAAACATTGAAAATATCACCGCTTGTGAGAAACGACCAGTGCCGGGCCAAAAATTGGCGGTGCCCCAAGTGATATTTAATTTTCTTACTTCAACGTCGAATTTTTTTTGACATGTTTCATTTAAATGTTATATTATAACTATCCCATTTAATTATTTTTAACGTTAAAAATATTTAATTTAATGTGAATTTACTTTGAATTTATTACTTTATATTCGTTCAGTACACATTTACGTTTTGTGAGTTTTGTTAGTGCTGGAAGATTGATAATATGAGTAAGATAAATAAATATCTTTTTCTAAGATAAATTGAAACATACATATAAATAATTGGAGCCCAAAATATCCATTTTGTTAGTTATAAAAGATGATATTGCATTCATTTTTGTCTTTTCCCTACTCTTAAAGTTTTAAAGTTCAAAAGTAAATTTTTTTGAAAATATTATACTTTTGGACATAAAATAACCTTTTTCGTTAAAAAATCATATTTTTGATTTGAGAATATGACATTTTTGTACAAAATTTACATTTTTTATTGAAAATTAACTCTTTTCTTTAAAAGAAATATATTTTGGTTACAAATTTAACTGTTCTGTGGAGGATTAATCTTATTAATAGAAATTTTGTTTTGATTGAAAGTTTAACCATTTGGATATAAGCTGAACTAATTTGTTAAAAATTATTATTTTTAAGATTGACCTATTTGTTTGAATATTTAACTCTTTTGTTGAAAATTCGCTTTTATTTTCTTAAATTGGAGCACAAAAAAAATCCATTTTGTTAGTTACAAAAGAAGATATTGAATTTTTTTTGTCTTTTTTTTAATCTTTAAAATGTACGAAATAATAAACGTTTTAGGATTTTAATCGGCTGGTATTGTAAGTATTTTTTTATAGGATTTGCCAATGAATATTTTCCTTTAATTAAAAGAAAGTTTTTTCGGAACAAGAATTTTTTTTTGTATATTTAAATTATTACTTATTAAATATAACTGTTATAATATTGCTTTAAGATGAAACTATAAAACGTTTGTAGTTTTACTTCTAATCTTTCATCCCAAAAACTATCCTATCCTAACATCCTAAACATCCTATATTCATGATATTCTTTAATTTTCAATTTTTCTAAAATGTATAAAAATTCAAAAAAAAATTTTATTTTAAACTTTCTGAAATTGTAATTTACAGTTTAATGTCAAAAAAAAATTGGTTAAGAAATGATATAACTTCGATAAGTTTAGTAAGTTATTCCAAAGTTAAAAAAATTCTTATTTTTTATTAGCTATAGTAGAATTACTTGGTGCAATAAATATAGATTAAAAACAAACATGCATGTAATTATTTCCATTCAATTAGTTACTGGTATGTAATACAAATAATTTATTGGATTATATAAATATTTTCTCAAGACGAGTAAATGAAAGCATGAATGAATCTTTCTTGAATTGAATACATGCAAATACTTGTTTGAAGTTTCGTTTTACTTGATACAATATAAAAATTCTTGGTTCGAGAAATTCTAGCTTCTTGTAATACAGCAAGTACAGTAACTCCTTCATTCAAGTAATTCTTTGTTCACATCACAATTATAAATTATTGGGATAAGAAAATTATGTAATCAAACTGATTGTACATTTACTCAGTTTAAGAAAATGTACGCTTGTTCGAAACGAATACACTCAATCATTTTTTTTCTTGCACCAATCTCATATGGTATGGTTCGTATGTAAGATGACCATATTCTTGATCCAAGCATTTTTTTACGTGCAATTATCACTTAAAACAGTACGAAAAAGGAGATTTTACAATTTGACACTGCGAAATTGGTGTGCAGTAAGGCCCTTATATTTGTATACCAGATTACTATTTCAAACTGCACCATCTACTTTGTATCCCACTACCCATCGCAGTATGAAAGGGGATGGCTTACAAGTTGTAAACTATATAATTCACCATTTTTAATTCACAATCGAAAAGTGTAACTGCTACCAGCTTTTAAGTGAAACTTTACAATGTACAGCATAAATTTAAACGGCGTGTACAGTGGGCACGCTTTAAACCTCACCTGTTGATATGATCCCCATGGTGTGATTATAAATATTTGAAGATCTATCTTATTGACCTCGGTCTCGGATACTGGAGTTTTCCTGGATGGTTCCAAAGTCTATACCCAATTAAAATGACGCCCTGAATAGGGGCATTAGTAAAAGGGTATTAACTT
>JAAAKG020130548.1:0-14710 GCA_010014905.2 Druon quercuslanigerum | reverse complement strand
GTGTCCTATCGCTTCATTTTCGGATTGACCCATAAAATGGTCTCTGAAAGCGTCACTAACCCCGTCTTCCTCATATTAATATCTTAAATATTAACTGCTAATATCACACGTTTTATACTTTCAATATAAACAGACCGAGGCGTTCTGTCGATAGGGTGCCAACACACGCGATTGACTGGATGATACTTAAACAGAAATATAAACAATAAAAAGCTAAACGAGAAGTTAGCGCTAGAAAGTTTTAGCCCTCAGAATTGAGCAAGATGAAGCTTGAAGTTGGCCAAAACTAAAAGATGTTCGCTCGCTCCATCAAATCATGAAAATTCTATCTCGGGCGAGCAAAGCACGAAGGTGCAACTTCTCACTAGTCTGCTAGTCTGCCGTGAAGTGGCACTTTCATGCTTTGCTCGCCCGAGATAGAATTTTCATGATTTGGTGGAGCGTGCGAGCATCTTTAATTTTGGCCAACTTCAAGCTTCATCTTCCTCAATTCCGAGCGCAAGACTTTCTAGCGCTAACATCTCGGTTAGCTTTTTATTCTTTATATTTTTGGTTAGGTACCGTCAAGTCGTGTCTCAAGCCTCAAGAGATTGCCCTTTAATATCGTATATGTTGAATATAAAATATTAGATATTATGCCGTAATATCCATATATCATGGTTAAATATAAAATTTTTTAATATCTGCTTTTCAATATCTATTTTTCTCCGTGTTGCAAAGGTCTTATTTTTTGTAAATTTACACTCTCTCATAAGCCACAATTTTGAAGTTATTCACAATAATCTTTTTTTATAAACTTATTTTTACCATTAACGGCAGAAATTGGTTAGCTCTTTCAATACTTGTTTTGATAGTTTCAAAGATTAACAAAATAAAATGTGAAAATAAAATAATCTTATATAAGAGAGTTTTTATTTATAATAATTGTTATAAACAATTAACTAAGAGAGTTTATGACCAATAAAAAAATTTATTACTGGCAGACATAGGGTCTTCAACCGCTTTAGTAAAAATTATAACACTGGTCAGCCTGGGAAATTTTTTATCAACAAGTGGAAATTGAAAGTTCAAATGTTTCTGAAAAATGTATTCTTGCAACAAACATGTGAAATGAATTTATTTTCTAAACAATTTTAACAGTAAAATAATTTGTTTTAATAATTTAATAATTATTTAAATAATAAATAGTTGTTGAAGTATATAATTTACTTATAAAATACAGAAGAATAATTTCATTTCACCCCATTTTCTAAAGATGAAATTATTTTTAAAGTAAGTTGTTTTCTAGGAATACTCGTAAATTTCGGAAAATAAAGTTGAGAAAATAAATGATCAAATAAAAAATTAAATATTTTATTTAAACCAAATGGATTAACACCTTTAGCTTACTTAAAAGAGTTAAATATTTAGGATAATTCTTATAAAAGAAATTATTACTTTAAAATATTAAAATCTGCCGAAAAGTTGGTGAAAGAGATCATTGATTGGAAAATTCATATGCCTACAAAATAAATTCAATTCGCGACTTACATAAAAAAAGTATTTCAAATTTGTAACTGATGGTGTATAATTTGGAGCTTCGTCGGACAAGCAATAACATTTATAGAATATAAATAAAGGGGAAAAAAGAACTGTAATCGGAGGTTTAGATTAGGTTCCCTTGCCTTAAGAGTACCTTAACTTCGACAAAATCCGAACAAGTTGTGACACGCAAGATTATTTGTAACATTTCACTGTGTTCAAATAGTATATAGTATAGTAATAGTATAGTATAGTATAATATATATAGTAGTATAATAGTAATAGTATAGTATAGTAATAGTAATAGTAAATAGTAGATAAAACAAGCTCAAAACTTGCAGATTCGGCAGCTATGAAAGTGTTTTTGTAACGCATGCATGGACTTACCGAGTAATTACCATAAATTACTTAAATATTTGCGTCATATTAAATTTCCGTACATTTCTAATTTTACTACAAATTTCATCTGCCTTTTATCCCTTTTCACCTGCTTCCTGTACTTATGGGAAGCTTTTATGCACGGTTACCGAATTGGTAATTTTTCGCGCGCTATACGTGCCGCGAAAAGTGAAAATTCCGTGCAAGTTTTACAAATATCATTTTTGCCATTAATAAACTTTTTTCCGTATTAAATTTACCGTGGCACAATTTAAATGTCTCGCGCATTATATACAAGCCATAGTTTGCGACATAGCTGTACTTTGTTGCTTGATATTTGCAAGGAGGCGTCTCACAAGAGAAATAGGAATTTCAGACTTGAAAAGGTCCACCAGTCCACAGTGGGGCGAAATGAAAAACGACGTTCAAAATAACCTGAAGGTCACAATTCTTCATCGATGTTCAATTTTTTTTTTTAGCAATTAATTCTCAAGAAATCTGTCGAGGCCGATTTTTAATTTTTTTTTGTTTAAATTTTTATAGAGCTGAAAATATCGTAAACAATGTTGATTAAAAATTTTTTTCCTTTAATTTTCTGTAAAAAATTTTCTCAGTGGCATCGGGCCTCAGGTTTGATGCAAAAGGGTGAGTGGAAGAAAAAAATGTGTTGATATGACAATTTATTTTTTCTAAACAAATATTTGAAACAAATAGCCACTATAATGGATGTGTTTTTGTGAAGTATATTTATGCATTAAAATCGCTCGTTTAGAGCAATGAGGTAAGAAGTGATCTTGAAAATATGGTTTCCGAAATGATTTGTTAAATTTATTAACAATTATTATAAACGAATGCATGATTTGAATAGTTTTAGGCAGAAACGAACCCAATTTTCTTCCGATTCTCATTGCCTATGATGCAAATTGATGTTTTTTTTGTCATTGATATAATTTTATTTATTTATCCACAATTATTATAAACAAATGCTTGATTTGAACAGTTTTAGGCAAAATGATCCGACTTTTTTTCTGATTATCTTCGAAACTCATTGGCTGTGATGCACTTTGATGTATTTTTGTCATCTGATATAATTTGTTAAATTTCTCAACATTTATTAGAAAGAAATGTATGATTTGAACAGTTTTAGGCAGAAAGGAACCGAATTATTTCTGATTATCTTCAAGTCTCATAGCCTGCGATGCTCATTGATTTATTTTCGTTACCTGATATAATTCGTTAACTTCATTAACGAATAATATAAAAATATATCAACATATCCAACACATTCATATCTAAGAGGAAGCTAGAGATATATAGATAGTGATTTCCATCCTAAAGCTCTCAAGCTCTTGACTGCAGAATAAATCGTTCTTGAAATGAGGACTGGAATCATGCAATTTCCATAATCGAAATTAGTTCGAATGATTCGTTCATAAAAATATGGAATGATATTTTGAGTCGAAAAATACTAATGAGCATCACTGGCAGTAATCACTGAGAGTAAAAGGAGCTGCTCGGGGCGTGCACTCTATGGGCGTGCGGCGGTCGCTCAGGCGTCACCAAACAAAAGCGGTGCGGAACTGAATCGGGTTTATTCTCCGCCACCGTCAGCCCCAAACCCGGCACAAAATCAGAGTTTCTCTGTCTTATTACGCAAGAGTGTCGAACAAGGGTTAATTAAACAATTTTTTCCTTTGCATGGTGCCAATTGCTAAAGCTGGAATAAAAAGGATAAAATGTGAAAAAATCGAATTTATTGGATGAGAATAAAAAAAAGTCAAACGAACATATATTGTAAAAAGCTTACTTAAAAACTGAGACCCATAGAAGGTCTGCCTTAGGGTCTGGGCCAATATGTCCCATTAATCCGACATCTCTACATTTTTCCCATTTTCCGTATCATTGCGGTGTCATTGAAAAACTGTTTGAATGCACATTTTGGTTGCCTTGGCGCCATTTGAACGACTCAAGCCGACTGGTACGGCATACTTATACGTGTTAATTCGTAATGGGTTGGGTAAATGTTTCTTTGAGTCGAAGGAACGTTTCGTTCCGCCTATCTCCGCGCGGCGCCGCTCTGCTCTGCAGGGTGCATGTTCATTGTTAGCAATGTCTGTCGCGCACGTATTGTTACAGCATGAACATACACATTGTATACGTATATAGTAATAGTAATAGGAATAGTAAGCATATACAGAGGGGTGATGTTCACGTTTTGCGCTCATTCAGAATGACAGTGCCAAACCTCTGCATTCCTTCTCGGGACAATGCCAAGCTCGCGACTGGTGTGCAGGGGACACGCTCAACTTTATTCATGCCTTTCTTCCGAAGCAAGGGATATCATCGTTAAATGATGGTTCCCCGGTGCGTGACATCCGCTTCTTTAGTCTTCAATAGAGCCACAATTCTAACTTTTGGTCCCGTCTCCGATTTTTATTTGCTTTTCCCTCCGTCTAGCAGGGAATCTATTAGATTTGTCAGCCCTCTTGATTATGAATAGCGCAAACGATCCCTCAACTCTTGGATCCCTTTCATCATATATCCTCATTCCTTTTTCTTTTGTCGTTAACGTCTATCTACCATTAATAAATAAATAGTCGCAACAAGTGCAATTATTTAGGCTAATTTTCTTTGTTAATATTTTAGTTTCATTGTAATTCTACCGTTAAATTTATATCTCATCTATGTAAAGTAGAAGCATGTATAGGATATATTCCCTTCATTATGAGTGAATAATTATCGTTCATGTGCACTTAAAACTTGTTTCCACTCTTTTCTTCTTATCTCTACAGCGGTTATTTTCAAACTATTACCACTCACGTGCACTCTATTAAAAAATTTGATTTTTGTCCCCTTAGAAAAAAAGTGGACAAGCACACGGCTATTTTCACAAAACAGTAGAAAAAAATATTTAATGTTTTAAATTTAAGTTGAACCTAATTGTATAGTGCACCATTCTCAAGCCTTTTCTGTTCACAAATGTGCAATAACTGCAATCATAGGTAGAATTTAAATATTTTTTAAGTAGATGCGAACGATTCTACGACGACTAAGAAATATTTACATATAATTTTAGTGTCATTCAGGATCAATTTAGTGATGGTTATTGTTTTATCACTAATAGTTCACGATATATGAATTTCAGAAGTCACTTATCAGAATAAAAAATATTTAATTATAAAAATATATAAAAATATTTTTAATTATTTATAAAATATCTCATTTTATATGTATGTCAGGTGAAAATAATCTGTATTTGAATTAAGTTATGGCGTTAGAAAACCTTTTTGTGGATCATTCAGCCTTTTTTGGAAATATCGTGTTTTACTATGTATTATTCAAAGAACACTTATACTAGTACATTTTCCCATATGATGCAAGAAAAATAAGACATTATAAAAGCTAAATGTTTCACAAAAAGGTTTTTTCTTTGGTTAGTGATCAACTTTCAACATATTAGGGTTAGAAAATAGTATTTTTTAGATTTATAAAAAATAAGGTCTACGTTAATCCACATAGAGACAACTTTGAACCAAAATGCATGAGAATGGAGATCCTAATTAAAAAACGATAAAAATTGAAGTATTTTTAAAAACTAAAAACTGACTTCTAAACATCATGTTTCGTAAACTATTACAGATCGAACGTTTTATTTTGAAACTTGAAGATAATTTCAGAGAATTTGATTTTAATTTCTGTTGTGACTACTTTACGCACTAAATGCTCTAAAAGGGAGATTTTCCCAATAATATAATTTTTTTCCACTTATTTTAATCATTTTCAAATATGTCCCGATATCACGTGACCTTCAGCACTTAGATCTTTTTTGTTATAAAAAATTAAAGAGATTCAGCAAGTAAAGCTTCACTTTTCATGGATGTTTACGAAAATATACTGAAAAATTGAAACAGAAAAATTAAAAATGGAGTTTTTTTTCAAAAAGTGCCCGTCCGAATTATTTCATTTTAAGTTTGTTATAACTGAAAATCGCTAAAAAAAACACATGATGTGATCGTTACAGCAATTTCAGAGTAATCTTAACCCGCAACAAAAATTATCTTGACGTGTTATGATTTACTCACCACATTGGTGGTAAATATTAGGGTATTTCGCAAACCATTTTTTTCTCGTTTATTTGTAGCATCGTAACAGTTATACAAGTCGAACAACGGGCACAGTTCATAAAAGGTCAATTTAGTGAGAACGCAGAAAGACAAATGCATAATTGCATTCCTAAAGATTTGTTTTAAGGATTGGCGATTGTTAAAATAGCAATACACTTAATGAAAGAAAGATCAAGAAGGAAGATTGACTATTCGTTATAATTGGTCCAAATAAATATTACGTTATGTTTTATAAAATCTCTTCTCAAGAAAATACGTATTAAAAAGTTCATATTTTGTTCTCTATATACGTATATTGCTATTTTATGAAATTTTGATGGTATACTAATATCCTTACAAGAAATCTTTATGGTGCACTTATAGATTTATTTCTCTGTGCATTTTCACGAAATCGTATACATTCTTTCAGCACTACCGGCGTCAAATGAATGTTTTTCAGTCAGTTTCAAAATTACAGTGTTGTGAATTTGCTTTTTATTAGCGAGAATTGTCTTAAAAAGAATATTTTCATATAATTAACTTTTTTTTTAATCAAAAATCACAAACATCTAAATTTTTATATAAAACCAAGAACAAAAAAAATAAAAATGTTGAGTAAATATATAACTGACAATTTTGAAGAAGTCCATGATCCTTGCAGTTCTTATGCTATATACGCTACTGCCGTATCTAGTCATCAAACCGCAAATTCTACCTTTTTTAATTTCGCCGCATTGAATACAGCATACCTGAGGAGAACAAGCCGCGAAAATGAAAAATGGCCTCGTCGTGTCAGAAACGGCTCCTAAACGGATACCACTCGCATAGTTAATTACTCGTTTTGACTTCTGAACACTCGTTAGGACTCCTATACTACTCAAGCTACTTTGCATGATCCTTTTAAAAAGATTGTTCGGCGCCGCGCCGGCCTCAGAATAACTCTCGCAGCATAGATATACATTTTAAAACTCAAAAGGTGCTTCTAGAATTCGATAAATGAAATTTGCTAAAAGAAACACAATAAGCGCCAATTTTAGATCTTTTTTTAAAATATATACCAGTTTAGGATATAAATTAACTATATTGTTCCGTATTAGCTCTCCGAAGATGGCTCAATCGTTGTAAATTTTCTGAACGTGTTTCTATCTTTTAATTGGTTGTTTATCTTTTTAAGAGTATACATATTTCATATGAATGAATATTAACCGATAAATTAACTGACTGGAGACATTTATTTTTCACAAAGTCTATCTTTTATTTTCAAAAAGAGCTCAGGTGAAAATATCCATCTAAAATACAGGTGAATCTTCGTTGAGAAATAAATGTGACATTCAGTGATATTTTTTAAGACTTCACTTAGAATTTCACGTGAACATGCACATACATTAATAAGATTTTGAAATATAATCAGGTTTTGCTTGCGAAACATATTTGTCGTCTCCTAATGCGCTTTTGTTGCAAATACCTGAGGCTGTATCGGTCGCAAGGAATACATTCTCCTTACAATACTCGCTCTTTGCTCTCGATTTGTCATATTTATATAAAATTATTAAATAAATTAAACAATCACAATAAATTATTATATATGGTTTGCACAGGACAATATTTCTGTACGATCACGAAACTTTCAACATAATTATTGTATTACTGGAATGAATAGCGCTTTTCACACTATTTTACAGTCCGAAGAGGAACTTTAAATTCGTAACGCAAAAGTTTTGGTTAAAGCTATTGAAAATGCTACTAAAATTAAGAATGTGATCGTCTTTCAACAAATTAAATTAAAAAAATTTATATTATTTTTTGCGAATAAAATAAAAACTACGACTCTCACGAAATAAATGAGTTACGAAAATTCATAAATCGTTTTTTGATTAACAATTATTGTCTATTAATTTTTTGCGTATCGTACATAGTTTCACCGAAAACTGGAATTTTTAAATAGCATTTTTAATTTTTTAAAAAGCATTTTCGATGGATAAAATTAGAACCGATGGTCAAAAATTCCAGCTTGACGAACCTTTTCTTTATTTTTATGCCTTAAAAACGTTTACCAAGGTTCAATCCAATCTAATTAATCTTTCGAAAGTCATCGCGCCTACATACTCAGGGGTTGTGAACAGGTGGAGGTTTGATGAAAAACGACTAGGTAAATTTTTAAATACAACTAATACCTTCTCATTAGGATGAGAATGTAAAAATGCCTATGCTATTAGTTTTAAATGTGAATTGAAGGAGGGCAGGGGACTGCTGCAATAGTAGGTTCTATTATGCTTTTCTCTGTTTCTATTGGAAATTGGATTTCGAACTAAATATATAGGGATCACATTTCCATTTTTTTTCTGGCCTTGAAAGTTCCATTTTTAATCGAAATCAAAAGTTGAGTAAACGTGCGTCTCTAGCGAAAAAACTTCCTCCTCCCTTTTTTTAAAACTTAATAAAACTTTAAAATTTACAAAAATCGTTAACAGCGTATATACGCCCTTTGATCATACTGCCCTCTATATGCGATTTAAACGATTTAACTCATAAGCGGAATTAATACTGACGTTACTGCAAACCAAAGCGACATTAAAAAATTCCAAATGCAGTTGAATTATTGACCTTGAGATCTTACTTAACTTCAGTTAAATTGCTTTGAATTTTTACATTCTTTCTATTCTTTCTATTCTTTCAATTCTTTGAATTATTTTATTTCTTTGGATACACTTAAATTCTTTCCCACTATTGTGCATTACTTCAGTTCTCAAATTCAGGTGTAAAAAAATTGCCAGTGTCCAACTCTCGTTTGATGGTTTCAAACAATTCGTCACAGCTAACTCCTGACAGGGTTTGAAGTTCCCCTTTTTTAAAGGCACGTGTTGTGGTGGGTCGGTAAGTAATCTTTGCATGCCTGGGATTCTCTTTTCATGTGCACTAGCTAGTAGCTACGCAGATACAGGTATTTTTGTTATATTATACCTATTCATTTGCTTTTTGTCAGGCTTTCGTTCATCCTGAAACTTTGAATTTTGAAACTCCTTCCGGTACAACAACTACAATAAGGTTAAGAATTATTATTAAAACATAGAATAAATTTTTTTAGAATAATTTTATTCATATCGGCTTCTTCAACGTTCTTCAGCATAATAAATCTCCTTATTCCAATGGTTAAGGTAGAGGAACTATGAAAAAATAGGTCACTTTTAAGAATAGATTACTTTAATTTATTGGAATATGCAAAACAATTTGTTCATACAATATTGCCCACAATATTTGACACAATATTTAACATAACTGGACGAAATTTTATTGAGATATAAAAAAGTAATAAATGTGAGAGCTACGAAAAAAATTATTTTGAGCATTATAACGCCGTTAAAGTGGTTTTATTTGGAGGTCTATATGTGATATTTTACAATTATGCATGAATGAGTGTACTTGTATCTCTAATTATTCTACCAGAAGTATTGATTTATTCGAAAATAGAGAAATTAGGGAACTTACCTTGAGACTGTTTCTTAAAAAACAATGTACGAAACTAAATAATGGATTTTATGGACAGTTTTTAACAGAAATAGTTAAATAATAAACAGGTGCCCAGACGGCAAGCCTATTCAGAAATAACCCTCAAATAGTTCTGAAGTCAGGGTACGATATGAATTACGTAATTGAATTCGTAAGTTATATATAATTAATACAAAAAGAATTATATGTATACATTTTTAACTAATTCTGAGTTCGTTCAAGTATTCTTGAAGAATCTCTAATGAGCTAGTAAAGCATTTCGAAATTGAACAATTTATGTCCTCTCGAAGTAATTCATAAAGAAACTCAAATGAATAAACTGCGAACTCTTTGCGAATCCTTTTGTAACTGAATTTTCATAACAAAAGAATGAAGAAGAAATTAATGTTAATTTCTTTAAGTATTTATTCACGTATTCCAAAATTATTGAAATGGAACTCTGTAAACGAATTATCAAAGTATTCGTATTTTGATTTTGTTACATTCTATATGAGAATTCGCACTAATCATTTGAAACTCGTAAGCAACGTTCTAAGAATCAACTTTAAACATTTTATGATCAAGCGACTTAAATATGGAACCGTCTGGACTCATTAGATTTGGACTCTAGATAATTGAATTATTCTACATGATGTAAAGTGAATATTGAAAAAATCGAAGTTATTAAGAACTGCCCATGCTTAATTAAATAAAAAGTACTTGAAGAATAATTTATTAGAGAATAAAAATTGTGTACAAATATTCAATATTTATTTTTTGATTAAATGCCAAACTCTCTGTAAAAATATCGGGCTTGAAAATATTTTGTTCATTTTGGATCCCGAATACATTTACCAATATTTTTACTTTCATATGCAGAAATTATCCAAATTAAATAATACAAATATCATTAAGCTCAATATTTTTATGGAGAGTTTAGCATTTCATGAAAAAATAAATTGTGAATATTTGTACGCATTTGTTATTATTTCATAAATTATTCTTTATGTACTTTTTATTAAATTAAACGTGAACAGTTCTTTATCACCTCGATTTTTCCATGTTTAAATTATTTCATGGAGAATAATTTAATTATGTAGAGTTCAAACTTGGAGAGTTCAGACCGTCCCTATTATTTCAAAGAGGTAAAAAATGAAAAAGTCGCACGATACTATTGTAGAATTTGAATGATCCGCTAAATTTGCATCGGTAATTAAATTGTGAGGTGATGTATCCTTTCTGTTTAATTTTACTGTACTTGCGTCAGTAAAATATTGAAAACGAGACTCGGATAACTTCTTTCCCTCGCGTTGTTTAGGAGTCCTCTATGAAGACCATATTTTCGCATTTTCATAAAAAATGACATTTATTATCAAAAATTTTATTTTCGTACTTTTGTGAATATGGGTGGCATTCTGAGGAACGCGAGTTCAAATCCAGCCGATCGGATTTTTTTTATGTACAAGAAATCGAATGATTTCTCAAACAAACAAAAAAATTAAATGAAAACGATATTGCAACTTTCTGATCATGCTGCATGGCGTACTTAACAGTCAAATAATGATTAGCAAAATTATTGAAACAATTTAATTATTATTCAACTTAACTACATTCAATTATATTGAGCTCATTTATTATCAGTCAAATAAATATTATTCATACAGTTACTTATTATCTTAGGTCCTTTTGTGATCCTATCAACGGCGCTTATTTCTCAACTTGTAGGATGTCGCGTAATAAAAAATTAGTCAAAAAAAAAAACAATCAAATTTTTATAATCTAAATATATCAGACAACTCATTCTGCTTACCGAAATATTTCATGAAAAAAATTGTCTGCTATCTACAATCTATTGAATTTCGACTTAGATGTAACAGTAACTTTTCTTAGTAAATATTATATGTTCATTATAATTAAAGTATAAATAAAATTATTACAATTATCTCACTCGTTTAGGAAAAATTGTCACATTATCAAGTATGCAATATTATTATTTGCAGCATTAAATGGCGGCATTTGAATATGCATTAGAGTGAATTTTTATTAATATGTATTTTCAAAATGCATATTTTTCGTGACCCTGGTACGGCCAGTTGATAATTCTTTTTTCTAAATTAAATTATCTCAACTCTTTTTTTGTTACTTGTATAACTGTCAGAAGTTCTCGATTTTTGCTGACTATTATTTTATGTGCAATATGGTCCTATTCTGTTATTTTTTATTATTTAAGAACTCGGATTTTATACTTAGAAACATCGACTAGTTAATAAATTAAAATATAATGTTATACATTTCTTCCACTCGACATACCTATAAACAACCGAACATTCTAAAGACTCTGCGTAATATGACTTCGTTCGAAATTCATTTTCATTTATGTTTTTTACATAAATGAACTTTCAATGAATTTAAAATGAACTCACGGTCCTCGCGCCATCTATCTACCTCACACTTCTTTCTCTCCGACGACGCCTGCATTTCTCCCATGCGACGGGACGGACTAATTGATTATTCGAATTCGATTTCGCTGAGTGACATGTGCGGTTGGCAGTGCAACTTCGTGAAAAAATCAATTATTTAGATTGCCTCATCAACGTCAACATTCAATACTGTGCAACAGTATCTATTGTTTATCCAGTGGAAGAAGGCAAGGACGAGTGCTGCCAAAATCGAAGGAAGGAGGAGTGCTGGCGATATGGAGGAAACGACGAGTTCTGGGCCAATTCATTGTTCAATATTATACAATTTGTCAAGGTAATATTAAAAAAATTGCTTCAATAGAAAATATAAACTTTTTTCAAATTTCTAAGTCTTCGAGAGATGCTTTCTTTAAATAATTGTTGTTGCAAATTCGTATTTTGTTTTGCCAAAGTCTTAGTCACAAATTTATTTATTGATCCATATTCACGCAATTGCAAATTTAAATATAAAACTCAAATCAGTATTTCGTGTATGAACGTATTATTCCGAATAAATAGGTACGCATCTTTTCGATGAAACAAAGAAGAAACGAGGAATCATATTGGCCGATCGTGATAGCAAGTCAAGGAGTTATAACAACTCGGGCGTTCGAAAGCTGTTTCCCAGAATCACCTACTTTGAAAAAACGCTGGCAATATTTATGAGTGTAAAATATGTATTAGGAAACTGTACTTATAACAATATTTATAACAATGTGGGATTGTAGGTGTTGAGTCCGTTACATTTTATTCGCAACATTTGTAGCGTTATAATATGCATATCGCTATCTAAAATTCCGTTTTGCGTCTCCCGCGCTTTTAGCAGTTATTTGACGTTTTTCGTACGCTTTCGCCATTTATTTAATGCACATTCACTTTTGTCAAAAGCGTAGAAATTATTTTCTGCTGTCGCCGTTTTTATACACAAGGTGTTTATCTATGTACACACGCGCAATGTCGCCTTACATTACTCGGCGCGAACTAGACTACGAGAAAATATGTATTAGAATAAATGTTGCTGTCTCATTAATTTACTGAAGACGGAGATCATTAGAGTCAAATTTTTCAGCTTTTAACAGATGGTAAATGAATATAATGTAATCATTTTATAGAAGTACTAATATTCCAAAAAATATGTATATTTTTTAAGAGCTACTATGAATTCACGTTTAATTTGTGATCGATAACAATAAATATGTCAACTGTTTTTTCTTCAGAAAGCATTGATTGATCGTATCGGAGGGAAAAGTGTTGGAGATCATACACGAAATGTCTTGGCAACAGTTATTGATGATAAACTTATTCAAAGTTTATACACCTAGTCAGGAGTCAATAGAACTTCTGGTGCGAATAAACCAAACATAAAAAAATTGTCCTTCAAGAACACAAACTTATCAAAAGTCTTAAGCGGTAGGTACATTTGACAAACCATTCATCGTTTAATTTTTTCCTACTTCGTCGTTAAATAATGCGTGAGGGAGAAAGGCAGACTTAAATTCCTTTTTTTCTATTTCCTTGAAATTTATTTATATTAAAATTATCTAAGTAAAAACTTAAAATATTATGAACTGTTACAATTTTTTAATTTTTCTTCTGTATTTTAAATTATAAATAATTTTTGTTTTCGATACCGAGTTTGAATAAAGAGAGCCTACTTACACTGCTTTAATAAAAAATCTGTTAGCATTACAGTCCGCAACTTTTAATGTAAAATAAAGTAGAGAAAATCTCATTAAAAACTTTGTGATTCACATTTTAAATTGAAAAAAAAACCCATTGCAACTCATTCTTTTAGACTTGAAAATATTTATGTCTGCTTGATTTGCAAAAATTCTTTTATTACAAGTATGTTTCTACGTATGAGATACAACATTTAATAATTTTTCTTTTAATTGTTTTAGATAACCTCGCAAAGTAATATAAAGTAAAAGTACATTAAGTTGAAACGTATGTCAAGCAGTGGGTCCAGCACGTAAAAGAAAGAACTAAGAAAGCAGCATAGGAGTTTCTTTTCAATAAACATTGATCCAGATATTTAGTAGATTCAGTCATTATGTATTAGTTAGATCAATCTATAATATTATTTGAGAAACTGTAATGATGATTATTTAATAAAAAATCCCCTTTACAAATTAATAAATAGGAGTAATCTTATTCAATGGCATTTTATCTTTTTTCATATCAGTATAATTTTATTGTTATTACACCATTAAGCCGTTTCCCTTTCGGGGTAGGCGTGACTCACTCGGTGGGGAGGGGAGTAGTGTGAGAATGGGGTTATAAAATTTTTAGATTGATCTGGAATTCTCGTGTTATTTATTTAAATAACACGTTCACTCCTTAACACTGCTCCGACCCAGGTTACTGATCAATCTCTCTAGCAATCACCCCAAGTGAAGATCCTCACAATGTCGTCATGTGAGGTTGCTCACTTGGGTCCATTAGTATCCAAGGTCTTTGTTTCAGGCGTCATTCACTCTACTGACACTCTTTTTTAAAACTATTTTCCGCCATAATTTTCTGTCCTGGCATACTTCTCTAGCTTCTTTAACGTCCATGCATTTTTTCACACAGGATATCGTGTTTCTATGGCTTGTTATGTCCCTTCTAAGTAGGGTCTACTTCACACATCCTAACCTTTCTGTCCGCGGTCTGCCTCTGGGCACGCTGTCACTTACTTTACCTCGATACACTTGTTTCGTTAGTCGTTCATCCTTCATTCTCTCAACATGCCCGAACCATCTTAACCGATTTCTTTCCCAT
>JAAAKG020130537.1:0-14710 GCA_010014905.2 Druon quercuslanigerum | reverse complement strand
TCTAAAATGGTTGCCTACCGAATGGATAAACGTCGTATGCGAGAAGGAGTCTCGCCCTATGCGAGTCGCGTATAACAAAGCCTAAGAAACTAAAAAAAATCTTTATCCGTTCCCGAGATACGATTAAAAATGTTCAATCGTATGTGAGTTGAGTTTCAGTCAACGATCAGGGTTCTCGGCCGGTCTGCTGCTCGCCTCCTTCGTTGAGGCAGGACCGAATAGGCCACGCTCAGGGGTGGTGCTTGATTGGGGCTCCCTTATACTTTTGATTCTGTTCATCAGTTATTTTTATTTCAAATTATTGTAAATTTTTAAAATTATTTATTGTTTTTTTAATTATTTGCAATTATTTCAATTCAGAATTATCCCTATATTAAAGAATAAAAAATTATAAACCGCTTTTTTTATTTCCTAAAATTTTTTTGAACTAGATTATTAATAAAATTGTAGATATATTGTTACGAGAGTAAAATATTTTTCAAACGAATTAAGCATCTAAATTCTAAATAAATTATTTATTTAATTTCTTTTAAATGGTTTACAATTTTCCTTTATGGTTTACTATATATAAATTCTCCAACTTTTTCGGCAATGTATTTTTATTATACCTAAGCACTGATTTATATTTAATTATATATAATTATAATTAATTATAGTTTCAAAATAATTTATTTTTATTAATATTCTAGTTGATAAAATTTTTCAGAAATAAAAAAAACTGTTTATCATTTTTTTATTCCATAATATGGGGATAATTCTGAACTGAAATAATTGCAAATAATTAAAAAAAAATAATTTAAAAAATTTACAATAAATGTAAATAAAAATAACTGATAAGCAGAATCAAAAGTATCAGAGAGCCCCAATCAAGCACCACCTCTGAGGGTGGCCTATTCGGTCCTGCCTCAACGAAGGAGGCGAGCAGCAGACCGGCCGAGAACAGTAATTGTCGACTAAAACTCAACTCAGATACAATTAAATATTTTTCATCGTATCTGGGGAACGGATGAAGATTTTTTAAGTTTCTTTGGCTTAAATTAAAGATAAAATTTCAGGCTCTATGAAAATTTTAAGAAAATCTAGAATTTTTTTTTAAAAACTTATCACGTGCTGTATTCTCTTCAGAAAATCCAAAAAAAATCTGTTTGACATTACTAGACGTGGAATTTCATAAGCTTTCCAACTGTTTTTTTTTTAAATGCCCTATCATTTGTTATCGCTGAGTTATCGTGGCTCAAAGCAAGCATTGATTTTTAATAGTGCTTGCTTCAATCGACCTCATAATTTCCGACGGTAGTGTAAATACTATTTTTTTCATTTTCCCACAAAAAGAAAGAGCGTACCATTTTTTTTTGATAAATAAAAATTAGATTAATTTGACTAAATTTGCCCGGAAAATACCGAAATTCTATGTTTTTGTTGATTTACTTTACCATTTTTGGCTTGATTAAATTGAGTGCAAATAAAAGTTCCAAATTTCTAAGAAATACAAGTTAAAAAAAGTAATATTCTCTAATGAGGCAAACGTTTTTGAAAACAATTAAAGGTTAACAAGTAATTGATTTATATCCCTTTTTGTCCCCTACAAAACCCTTATGGAGTAGTTTTTGTCTTTTGTCCAAAACATTGCAGAAATTAATTTAGGAAAAATTATACTCAATCAAAAATAAGAAAATAGAATAAATTATAAAAAATTACATTTTATGGCATTTAAAGCATATAGTTAACGAGAAAGTTAGAAAAATTCTTTAAAAAAATTTAAACATGTAAAATTCAGTTCGAATAAAAACACAATATAAAAGGCATTTTTAGGAGGAAACAAAAACTAAAATGTTTTTCTCCGATAATGTAGTTTCTAAAGTTCGATGTTAAAAAAAAACATTTTTTCATTTAATGCTTTGAGAATGTTTAAAAAAAACTTTACTCAAGAGAAATACAATATTGAAGGCATTTTTTGGAGGAAGACAAACTGATGAATTTTTTTCTTTGAATCCTTAAAGAATGTTCTAAAATACTTTTTTTCTGGAAATAAATACAATATGGAAGGCATTTGTAGGAGGAAAAAAAATTGACGAATTTTTTTCTTTGAATCTTTTAAGCATGTTCTAAATTACTTACTTCTAGAAATAAATACAATATGAAACGCATTTTTGTAAGGAAGAAAAAAGCTAAAATGGTTTTCTCTGATAATGTAGTTTCTAAAATATATTTTTAAAAATAAATGATTTTTTTATTTGATGCTTTGAGCATGTTTAAAAAAACTTTTCTCAAGAGAAATACAATATGGAAGTCATTTTTATGATGGAGACAAATTCACGAATTTTTTTCTTTGAATCTTTAAAGCATGTTCTAAAATACTTTTTTCTGGTAATAAAAACAATATGAAAAGCAAATTTAGGTGAAAAAAAAATAAGAATTTTTTTCTTTGAATCTTTTGAGCATGTTCATAATTACATTTTCTAGAAATAAATACAATATGAAAAGCAGATTTAGGAGGAAAAAAAATTGACGAATTTTTTTCTTTGAATCTTTTAAGCATGTTCTAAAATACTTTTTTCTGGTAATAAAAACAATATGAAAAGCAAATTTAGGAGGAAAAAAATTTACGATTTTTTTTCTTTGAATCTTTTGAGCATGTTCATAATTACTTTTTCTAGAAATAAATACAATATGAAAGGCATTTTTAGGAGGAACAAAAATTGACGAATTTTTTTCTTTGAATCTTCTAAGCATGTTCAAAAATACTTTTTTTCTAGAAATACATGCAATATAAAAGAAATTTTTAGGAGGAATAAAAAAAACTAAAATGTTTTTTTCTGATAATGTAGTTTCTAAAATTTATTGTTAAGAAATTAACAATTTTTTTATTGGATGCTTCGAGCATGTTTAAAAAAACTTTTCTCAAGAGAAATACAATATGGAAGGCATTTTTAGGGGGAATTAAAAAACTAAAATTTTTTCTCTAAGAACGTAGTTTTTAAATTTATTGTTAAATGAAAAAACGATTTTTTTATTTGATATGGACAGCGCTTTTAAGAGGAATTAACCAAACTAAAATGTTTTTCTTTGGCAATGTAATTTCTAAAATTCATTGTTTTAGAAAAAAAAACGATTTTTTTAATTTGATGCTTTGGGCATGTCCAAGAAACTTTTTTAAAAAGAGAAATACAATATGGAATGTATATTTGGGATTGAAAAAAAAATTAATATGTTTTTTTACAATAATGTTGTTTCTAAAGTTAATCGTCTTAAAGAATATTTAAAAACAGAATTTTTTCTTTTGTTGCTTTGAACATGTCCTAAAATACTTTCTGAAAGAGAAACAATAAAGTTGTCATTTTTAGGAGGCCAAAAAAATGAAAATGTTCTTTTTTCAATAATGTAGTTTATAAATTTCATGGTTATAGAGAAAATTTTTTAAAAGAATTTTTGTCTTCTGATGCTTTGAACATGTCCTTAAATACTTTTTCAAGAAGAAATAATAAAGATGCCTTTTTCAGAACGCAAAAAAATTAAAATGTTATTTTTTCAATAATATAGTTTCTATAGTTCATAATTTTAGAAAAAATAAAGAAATAGAAAATGATTTTTTATTTGATGCTTTAAAAAATGTTCTAAAATACTTTTTAAAAAGAAGGCATTTTTAGGACGAAGCTAAAAACCAAAATGTTCTTTTTTTCACAAATATACGCAGTTTCTACATGGTTTTTAAAGTGTTAGACAAAATTTGAAAAAAGAATTTTTTTCTTCTGATGCTTCAAATATGTAATAAAATACTTTTTTTTACAAAGAAACAATAAAATTAGCATATGTAGAAGGAGGTTTTTGTGCAAAGAAAGTAGTTTCTAATGTTTATGGTTTTAGAGAAAATGAAATTAAAAACAGTTTGTTTCATTTGATGATTTAAGATATCCAAAGATACTTTTTGAAACAGAAATGTCATTTAGAAGACATTTTTAGGACGAAGCAAACAACTAAAATGTTGTTTTTTTCAATAATTTAGTTTCTAAATTTCATGGTTATTAAGAAAATTGAAAAAAAATTTCTCTTCTGACGGAATTTTTATCAGAAAGAAAAAAAGGAAATTTTTTTCTCTCCAAATAATGTAGTTTCTAAAGTTCACAGTATTAGGGAAAATAGAAAACAAAATTATTTGATGCTTTAAACGTCCACTAAATTACTTTTTTTAAAGAGAAACAATGACAATGGCATATTGAGAAGGGCGCAAACAAACCAAAATGTTTTCCTGCAAAAAATGCAGTTTCTAATGTTTATAGTTTTAGAGAAAAAGAAATTGAAGATTGTTTGTTTCATTTGATGATTTCAGATATCCAAAGATACTTTTTTAAACAGAGATGCAATTTAGAAGACATTTTTAGGACAAAGAAAAAAACTAAAATGTTTTTTTTCAATAATGTAGTTTCTAAAAGTTATAGTTATAAAGAAAATGAAAATAAAATTTTTGTCTTCTGACGGAATTTTTAGTGAAGCGAAAAAACTAAAATATTTTTCTCCTAATAACCTAATAACACTTTAAAAAAAAAAAGAAAAATGCAAAATAGACAGCATTTATAGGAAGAAGCTAAAAACCAAAATGTTTTTTTTTTTAAATATAGTTTCTGTTGGATTCAGTTATTTGCAGGGGCCCCCATCGACGGATTCGGGGTCCACCACGCCCTCTCGGCCATCCCCACTCCGACCCTTCCACTCGAACGGTGCGCGCTCTCTGAGTAGAGAGTAGGAGCAGTTAGCAGTATGCTTGTAGCAACCGTAGCGTCAACATATAAATAAAGTGACTTCTTGACTCGAAACACTGTCTCAAATCATTCCGGAACTTTAACCCAACAGTTTCTAAAGTTCCATTTTTTAATGTTTTACTACTTTAAACTTATTAGATTTTTTCATAAAAATATTTCCCTTCTATTTCTTCTCTTTTAGGGGTTAAAAAATACATAACTTTAAACATCTTTTGCATTAATTTAATAAGCAGAAGTTCCAGATAAAGAATAATTATTAAATTTTTGAATAGACACCCTGTTACTTAGGTATAATGAATATTTTAGTTTTTTGAAAGAGAAGTGCCTACCTTGGTTGAGTCCTCGAGCATTTTGGTATGTTCTGCTATGAATCGCACACAGATGCAAGATCTGTGTATTTCCGGTGGACACCGGGAATGTGAAAAAGTAGCTGGATTCCGCAAAACAGGACTCTTGACCTCCTCGATTGCTGGCTCAGCTGCAATCGTGAGATCCTCAATTTCTGAGTGAAGTGGAAGTGGTGGCAGAGGAGGGCCATGAATCAGGCAGCTTCCCCCAAATCGAGCACCGTCAGTAAGACTAGACATATCAATTATTTTAGAATTAATTAACTTCATAATATTATAATCAGAATTATTACATTATATTAAATTACAGTAAAGTACAGTAGATTACAGTAAACATTAGTAGAGTACAGTATAGTACATTATAGTACAGTACAGTGCAGTGTCGTATATTTTGCATCGTATTGAGTATTCTAACATTGAATCACACTCAGTCGGTAACGTCGAAATCTGTGAGGCTTTACCACTTGGTGGAGTGCAAAGCATTGATTGCATAGGAGTTTGGCTAAAATTAATTTTTATAGACGAAAGTAAGTGAAAAATCGTGATATCGCTTTGATTTTTTGATTTTTAAGATGTTAAACGATTATTTTTTCCCCTTAAAAGAAAATAATAATTATTAAAGTTCTCAGATTTTTTTAAAAAATCCCTTTAACTTCTTTACAATCATTTAAAATCTTTCTCTGGAAAATCCTTTAAATCTTTAAATTTTTTCAAATTTCTAAAAATATTTTTAAATATCTTTTCAATAACTTGCTTGATATTCTTTAAAACCACTAAATTGTCTTACAAGTTTATGAACGATAGTCAATCCTCAAAGCTTTTTAAATTATTTTTAAATCCTTTAATAAGACACTTTAAAGTCCCGCCAAATTTACTAAAATTAATTAAAATACCTTAAAAATACTGAAAATCTATGAATTTTTTTAAATCTCTTGAAATATGTTAAAATTTGTTTAAATATCTTTTCAATAACTAGCTTGATATTATTGAAAATCACTAAAACTATAAACCCTTAACCTTTTTAAATGATTTTTAAATCCTTTAAAATTTATTTTAAACCCCTCACGTCCCTAGTGAACTCTTAAAAATCCTGTAAGAATTCTTTATGAGCCTTAAAAATCCTCGGAATTTTTTTGTTGACAGCCTTTCAGCTTCTTGAAGATTATTTAAAACATTTCGTAGTTTTTCGAAATTTACTAAAAGTAATTCAAAGCTCTTAAAATCCTTTAAATTTGCTTAAACTCCTTTAAATCTCTTAAAAACTCTTAAAATCCTTTAATTTTTTGAAATTCATTAAAATCTTTTTAAAACTGTCTTAAAATCTTATAAAGTCTCTTGTAAATTCTTAAAAATTTTAAATTATTTTTAAATCCTTCGCAAAGAAAATTTAAAATCCTGCAAGTTCGGTGAGATTTCTTGAAAATCCTTAAAGTTTTGAATACTTTTCAACTTCTTTGAAATAATTTAAAATATTTAAAAATTGACTAAAACTAATTAAAATCTCTTAAAACACTTGACATTATCTTAGATTCCTTAAAATCTTTGATTTTTTAAAAATCTCTTCTAATCACATAAAATTCATTAAAATCTTTTTAAGTATTTTTTCAATAACTCGCTTGATATTCTTTAAAATCACTAAAACTGTCTCTTGTAAATCCTTTAACTTTTATAAATTATTTTTAAAACCTTTAAAAAGAAACTTTTAATTCCCGTCAAGTCCCTATAGTAATTCCTTAAAATCATTTGAATTTTTAGAAATCCTGTGAGATTTTTTAAAACTTTGACCTTGAAGCCAATTTTCAAGGTCAAATTGAGTTAAGACCCTTTTCTTAAATGAAAACCCCTATTTTTGACTACCGATTAGAAAAAAGCGAGAAAAGTCACGTCAAAAATGATCTGCGGACAAATGGTCCTCATGACCTTGGAAAGGTAAATAATTAAGGTCACATGTCTGAGAAACTACCAGACATCTTTTAAAATACTTTATCTACATAGAAATGATTCCGACACAGGTTAATCAGGACCGAGGGGGAAATTTGACTGTAGCATCAATTTTGACCTTGAGGTCAATTTTCAAGGTCAAATGAAGGTCAGGTCATTTTCTTAAATGAGAACCCCTTTATTTTGACTTCGGATTTAAAAAGAACGAGAAACTTCACGTAAAAAAATGACCTGTGGAAAAATGGTCTTTATGACCTTGGAAAGGTACAAAATTAAGGTCAAATGTCTGAGAAACTACCAGATATATTTTAAAATACTTTATCTACGCAGACATGTTTTTGACAAAGGTTCACTAGGACCAAGGGGGACATTTGACTTTATCATCAATTTTGACCAATTTTGATCATCAATTTTCAAGGTTAAATGAAGGTAAGGCCCGTTTCTTAAATGAGAACCTCTATTTTTGACAACGGATTTGAAAAGAGGGGAAAACTCCACGTCAAAAATGACCTGCGGAAAAATAGGCTTTGTGACCTTGGAAAGGTAAATAATTAAGGTCCAATGTCTGAGAATCGATCAGGTATCTTCTAAAATGCTTCATCTACGAAGAAATGGTTCCGACAAAGGTTGACCAGGACCGAGGGGGAAATTTGACTGTAGCATCAATTTTGACCTTGAGGTCAATTTTCAAGGTCAAATGGAGGTAAGATCCTTTTCTTAAATAAGAACCCCTATTTTTCACTACGGGTTTAAAAAGAGCGAGAAATTTCACGTCAAAAATGACCTTTGGAAAAATGGTATTTGTCACCGTGGAAAGGGAAAAAGTTAATGTCAAATGTCTTAGGAACGACCAGATATCTTCTAAAGTACTTTATCTACGAAGAAATGCTTTTGAAAAAGGTTGACCAGAATCAAGAGGAACATTTGACTGTACTATCAATTTTGACCTTGAGGTCAATTTTCAAGGTCAAATGAAGGTCAGACCCTTTTCTTAAATAAGAACCCCTATTTTTGACTACGGATTTCAAAAAAGCGAGAAATGTCACGTCAAAAACGACCTTTGAAAAAATGGTCTTTGTCACCTTGGAAAGGGAAAAAGTTAATGTCAAATGTCTTAGGAACGACCAGATATCTTCTAAAGTACTTCATCTACGAAGAAATACTTTTGACAAAGGTTGACCAGAATCAAGGGGGACATTTGACTGTACAATCAATTTTGACCTTTTTAAGGTCGAATGGAGGTAAGACCCTTTTCTTTAATGAGAAACTCTATTATTGAGTTCGGATTTGAAAAGAGCGGGAAATTTCATTCGGGAAATAGTATATCGCAAAACATTATAGAATATTAGAGTATAGTAGAGCACATTATATAGCAGTATAGTGTCATATAGTAACGTTTAGTGCAGAATAATAAACTTGAATAGAGTATGTTAATTATATTGCAGTATAATATAGTAAGTATAGTAGAGTATTGTGCACTATAGTAGAAATCAGAATATGGCAAAGTGTAGATTAGATAATAGAGCAGTGATTAGAGTCGAATGTAGACAGTAAATAAGCCAGTACAGAAGAGTGTAGGGTAAAGAGTAGAGTAGAGGGGAAAGTAGTGAGTAGAGAAAAAAGTAGTGTAGACTATAAAATATTTTAGAATCGAGAGGAGAACTGAGAATTGAAAAAGAATAGTGTGAAGAGTAGAGTGGAGAATAGATTTAAGAGATGATTAGAGAGTAGAGAAGCCAGTAAAAAATAGAGTAGGGCAAAAAGTAGAGAGAGAGAGAGAGAGAGAGAGAGTAGACAGTAGAGTAGCAGAGTAGAAAGTAGAGAGGTGTGTAGAGAGACTAGCAGAGGGCCGAGTAAAGATTAGAGTAGAGAAGCTAGTACAGAAGAGAGTAGTGTAAAAAAAAAAGTAGAGAATGGAGTAGGCAGTAAAGTAGGGAGTAGAGTAGAAAACAGAGTAGAGAGTAAAGTGGAGTAGAAGGTAGAGAAGAGAGTAGAGTGAAACGTTAAGTGGAGAATAGAGTAGACAGTAATGTTGAGAGAAGAGTATATAGTATAGAAGGGAGTAGAGAATGAGTAGAGAATACAGTATGAGCGAGAAAAGAGTAGAAAATAGAGAAGAAAGTAGAGCGGACTGTTAAGTGAAGAATAGAGCAGATAATAGAGTTAAAAGTAAAATAAAGAAAAGAGTATAAAATAGAGAAGAGATAAGAAAACATGATAGAGTTAGTAGAGTAGAAAATATAGTAGAATATAGAATAGAGTAAAGAGTATAGTAGAGAGGAGTGTCGACAGTAAAGCAGATACTTCAGTGAAAAGTAGAGTTAAGAGTAGAGTCAGGAGGAGAAGAGGAGAGTAGATAATACGGTACAGATTAGAGTCGAGAGTAGAATAGAGTAAAGATTAGAGTGGAGAAACCAGTACAGAAGAAAGGAGTGTAAATATCAGACTAGAGAATAGAGTATGCAGGAGACTAGGCAGTATAGTAGAGAATAGAGTGTAGTAGATAGTAGGGTAAATAGTAAAGTAGAGAGATGAGTATAGAGTATAGAAGAGAGTAGAGAAGGGTAGAGAATACAGTATGATCGAGAAAAGAGTAGAGAATAGAGTGAAATGTAGAGTTGAGTGTTAAGTGAAGAGTAGAGTCAAGAGTTGAGCAGATGAAAAAAGTATAAAATAGAGTAGAGATCAAAAAAGAGGATAGAGTTAGTAGAGTAGAAAATATAGTAGAATCAAGAATAGAGTAAAGTATATAGTAGAGAGGAGATTCGAGAGGATAGCAGATACTTCAGTAGAAAGTAGAGTTGAGAGTAGACTAAGGAGAAGAATAGAGCAGGGAAGAGTAGATAGTAGAGTAAAGAGTACAGTAGAGAAGAGACTAGAGAATACTTTAGAGATTAGAGTCGAGAGAAGAATAGAGTGGAGAATTCAGTACAGAAGAGAGTAGTGTAAATATCAGACTATAGAATGGAGTAGGCAGGAGAGTAGGAAGAAAGTAGAGTAGAGAGCAGAGTAGAAGGTAGATAAGAGACTAAAATAAAACGTAGAGTAGCAAGTAAAGTAACCGGTAAAGTAGAGAAAAGAGTATAAAGTAAAGCAGAGGGGAAGAAAAGAGTAGAAAATATAGTATAATTGATAAAAGAGTAGAGAATAGAGCAACAACTAAAGTTGAGAGCAAAGTGAAGAGTGGAGTCAAGAGTAGAGCAAATATGAGAGTTAAAAGTAGAGTATAAAATAGAGTAGAGGTTAGAGAGGAGGGTAGAGTAGGTAGAGTAGAAAATGTAGTAGAATCGAGAATAGAGAAAAGAATATACTAGAGATGAGAGTCGAGAGTAGATCAGATACTTCAGTAGAAAGTAGAGCTAAGAGTAAAGAGCAGAATAGAGAAGAGAAGTGTAGAAAGTAGAGTAAAGAGTAGAGTAGATAAGAGAGTAGAGAATACGGTAGAGATTAGAGTCGCGAGTAGAATAAAGTAAAGATGAGAGTGGAGAAATCAGTACAGAAGAGAGTAGTATAATGCTCATACTAAAGAGTAAAACGTAGAGTACAGTAGAGAATATAGTAAACAATACAGTAGAGAGAAAAGCATAGAATAAATGAGAGGGGAAGAGAACAGTAGAAAATATAGTATAATCGATAAAAGAGTAGAGATTAAAACAGTACGTAGTGTTGAGAGTAAAGTGACCAGCCGATTTAACAGTAGAGCAAATAATACAGTTAAAAGTAGAATAAAGAGTAGAGTATAAAATAGAGTAGAGATTAGAGAGGAGGGTAGAGTTGGTAAAGTAGAAAATATAGTAGAATCGAGAATATAGTAAAGAATATGGTACAGAGGATAGTCGAGAGTAGAGAATATACTACAGTAGAAAGTAGACATTAGAGTACAGTAAAGAGCAGAATAGAGAAAAGGAGAGTAGAAAGTAGAGCAAAGAGTAGAGTAGACAAGAGAGTAGAGAATAAAGTAGAGATTAGAGTCGCGAGTAGAATAGAGTAAAGATTAGAGTGGAGAAATCAGTACAGAAAAGAGTAGTATAATGCTCATACTAGAGAATAAAACGTAGAGTAAGGTAGAGAATAGAGTAAACGATAAAGTAGAGAGAAGATGATAGAGTAAATGAGAAGGGAAGAGAACAGTAGAAAATATAGTATAATCATTAAAAGAGTAGACAATAAAACAGTAAGTAGTGTTGAGAGTAAAGTGAATAGTCGGTTCAACAGTAGAGCAAATAATATAGTTAAAAGTAGAATAAAGAGTAGAGGATAAAATAAAGTAGAGATTAGAGAGGAGAGTAGAGTCGGAAGTGTAGAAAATATAGCAGAATCGAGAATAGAGTAAAGAATATGGTACAGAAGATAGTCGAGAGTAGAGAATATACTACAGTAGAAAGTAGACTTTAGAGTACAGTAAAGAGCAGAATAGAGAAGAGGAGAGTAGAAAGAAGAGTAAAGAGTAGATTAGAGAAGAGAGTAGAGAATACGATAGACATTACAGTCGAGAGTAGAATAGAGTAAAGATTAGAGTGGAGAAACCATTACAGAAGAGAGAAGTGTAAAGATCAGACTAGAGAATAGAGTAGGCAGGAGAGTAGGGAGTAGAGTGGAGAATAGAGTAGAATAGAAGGTAGAAAAGACAGTAAAATAAAACGTAGAGTCGAAAATAGACTAAACAGTAAAATAGAGAGAAGAATAGAGAGTATAGCAGAGGGGAAGAGAAGAGTATAAATTATAGTATGATCGTTAAAGAGTAGAGAATAGATCAGAAAGTAGAGTTGAGAGTAAAGTGAAGAGTGAAGTCAAGAGTAGAGCAAAGAGAAGCGTAAAGTGTAGATTATAAAATAGAGTAGATATTAGAGAGGAGGGTAGAGTTGGTAGGGTAGAAATTACAGTAGAATCGAGAATGGAGTAAAGAATATAGTAGCGAGGAGAGTCGAGAGCAGAGAAGATACTATCGTAGAAAGTAGAGTTAAGAGTAAAGTAAAGAGTAGTATAGAGAAGAGGAGAGTAGAAAGTAGAGTAGAGAAGAGAGTACAGAATGCGGTAGAGGTTAGAGTCGAGAGAAGATGAGAGTGGAGAATTCAGTACAGCAGAGAGTGGTGTAAAGATCAGACTAAAGAATGGAGTAGGCAGGAGAGTAGGAAGTAGAATAGAGAGAAGAGACGAGTAGAGAATATAGTATGATCAATAAAGGTGTAGAAAATAGATTAGAAAGTAGCGTTGAGAGTAAAGAAAAGAGTACAGTCATGGGTGTAGCAGATAATAGAGTCAAAAGTAGAGTAAAGAGTAGAGTAGAGAGAAGAGAGTAGAAAGTAGATTATTATAGTGCAGTGCAGTAGAGTAGAGTACAGTATAGTTGCGTGTATAATTTTTAAAAACAATTATCTTTTTGAGTCCAAGTCTTTTGTTGTTTAATCTAAAAAATGATTAATCGAAGACTCGTGAGTCACCTTGAGGGAGACAAATCTTCCTTAGAAACTGGACGGCTATGAAATCTTCCAGTTAGTTGCTCGTCACTTTCTTCGAGAGACCCAGGATGGTAGGGGTAGTAGCAAGTCTTTTCCTTTCCTCTGACGGTTCTCATAAGAACTTTCCCCGAAGCATAACTGAAAATAGATGCAGCCAAATTAAAATCTACCTCGCCGCCTGGCCTTTTCAGTCCTGTAATTAACTTTTCGTAAATTTACACAAAATGGAATTTATTATCGTGCTGCGATCATACCCACAATTTTTGATTAGTTTCCTCGGCTTCTTGCTTTTTGTTGTCGTGCGGGATAAATTACTCTTTTTTAATTAAAGTAATTAAGCTAGTAACGAGCCTGTCCTTCGTTTATTTATTTGCTTTCATAAAATTTGAAAATAGTACACCCTAATGAATGACCGAATGTAGCTCTATTCACTTTGGAGGTGGACTTCAATGCACGAAAAGTAATTTTATTCACTTGCAGGTTTTTTTCCACTTGTTACAGAAAACCACCTTGTTAAGGGTTGTTTTTCTCATGGAATGGGAAGGACCTACTAGACTCGAGTTTGTTCAAATAATACGAGTCTGTAGGGTCGCAGTGGAAGTGTAGGGAAAACCCACTCAACCTTGTCAATTCCCTCATTTCTTCTCTCTTCTCTCCTTTTTCTCCTATTACTTTACCTACTTTTCCACCTATAAAATTCTCTCTACTTACTTTCTATTACTTTTCCGAATTTCCTTTCCTTTCCTTTACTTTCATTTACTTTCATTTCCTTTAATTTCCCTTAATTCCATCACTTTCCCTACTATCCCCTACTCACCCAAAGTACCATACTACATCTTCCCAAACTTCCTTCATGCTTTTTCCAGTATTTCTTCTATTTTCTCTCCCCTAATTAACTTTCGTTTCCTTTCACTTTCACTTACTACACCTCCCTTCAGCCTAAATACTTCCTCTACCTTCACTTCCTATATCTCACTGGCACTCTACCCTGCCCTTATTTTTCTAATTTCTCTCAATCGCATATTTGAAGTTCTTTTATTTCCATACTCTCCCTCCCCTCATTGAATCTCTCATTCCCTTTCTTTCCCTGACTCCCCTCCCATTCGCTTTCCTCCTCACATTTCCTCTCAATTCATCTACTCATCTCTCCTCTACTTTTCCTTACTTTCCCTTTCCCTAACCTTTCCTACCATCTCTTTCACCTACCCTTTCCCTACCCTCTTTTCCTATCACTTCCTCTACTGCCCCTCAACTCATTTACTTTAGCTTCCACTACTCTCGTTCTTTTCATTTACTTTAATTCCCTTCCGTTATTACCCTCATTTTCCCTTCTTCCCCTCCATCCTGGGGAATTCTTGGCTATTTCTGGGGTTTTTTCCAGTTAAAATGCATCTAGTCAAAGTGTTTTCAAATCGTTGCAAAAAATATAAAAAAACGTAAACAAAATAAAAATAAAGGGGATTTTTTGTTTAAAATCTATTTAAGTTTATATAACTTACTGGCTCGTGTCAAATTTGTATTGAGGCCTCCGCATTATCAGCAACCGGGGCAATATATGAATAAAAACTCTCTTCACCCATGGTGCCATTTTGTGAGTTTGCGGCGACCGGAAATGAACATTAAGTACCACTACGGTGACGCAGATGCTGAAACATAAATGAGAAAGAAGTCTATCAAGTTTAGTAAATAATTAATTATACTAGACTTTGCAGTGCATTTTTAAATTATTTATTATTTGTGAAAATCCAAAAGTTGACAATATCACGTACTTGGAACATTATACGCTTGTGTTGGTTGAATAATATTGTTACTTACAAGATCTTTTTTAATGGGGATAGGTGAGAGGAGCTGTGCAATGTTCACTCAGGCGTGATAAAATAGATAGGGAAACAGGAGAGACGAAACTGTTCCGAGGCTCTGGATTTACGGTCGCCGAAAGTCTTAAAACTGACATTAAATCCAGATTTGACTGCACTTTGTTAAAAATTAACTTTTTTATAAAGTTCCATCATCATTCAATTGCAACTCAAACTGCAATTTTTTTTCTGCAGATTCGTTTTTTGTTATTAAAAACTAATTTTTTAACTTAAAATTAATTTTTTCATTTTTGTTAACAAATCTCTGTTTTTAGTTAAAAAAATAAACTATTTGGTTAAAAGTTTGAAAATTCTTCTCTTTAGTCAATAGTTATATTTTATATTTTATT
>JAAAKG020130526.1:0-14711 GCA_010014905.2 Druon quercuslanigerum | reverse complement strand
GGGATGCGCTCAATTATAATTGAGGCTTAGAATATACTCCGTCTTCCTGAATTCTGCTCGCGGTACTATTTAAGGGCGCACAAGAACTCCGCCCATTTAGAGTTGAGTGGTCCTCTTCTTCTGCTTTGATATACTGACCTACTGACAATATATGAGTTTTTCTAGAGATTCAACAATGAAAATCTACTTTTATGTAGGGAGATTTTTTCCAATATTCAATTCATTTTGACTAATTGATACTGAGTAACCATTTATCCCTTTAAAAATTGGTTTGGAGATAGAATTTTTTCTACAGAAATGCGATTCGGCTCAAAAAAGTTACATAAAATGCATGTATTGCCCTGGTGGAATTTTTTATACATATTACAATCAAAATTACAGGAAAGTACTACTTTTTTCTATTACTGGGACGAATTTTGTACTTTTTTGTATTTTACTGTATATTGTATTTTATTTTAGTTTCTATTTTCTGCAAGAATTCACAGAAAAGTACAAAATTCATCTCGTTAGTTAAAAATGTAAATATTTTGCTTACAATGAACTTTTTTAGTTAAAAACTATTGCTTTTTGTATAAAAATTAATCTATTTTGTATAATAGTCATATTTGTTGTTCAAAGTGTCTTATTTTTCGGTCAAAAATGCAACTGGATGAAAGATAATCTTTTTGATTGAAAATTGATTTCCTAAAATTTCGAAAAATAATATAAAAGGTTTCAAAGCAAAATCTTCATTTTTGCAAGATTAAAACATATCAGAAACAATACTTAGGATACTTAGAATTAAGCAAAATTGATTTTTTTTAACATTTTGAATCAAAATTTGATATGTATTTTTTAGTTGATTCTCTATTGATTAATTATTGAAGAGTTTTTACACTAAAAAACAAACACCAATTAGGGTTAAAAAAAGTTGACTAAACATATGTTTATAAAAACTTACAACTGTCACGTTAACCATATTATTATCTATTAACTCATATCATGTGCAAATATATTGTCTGAATAATTAACTGAAGAGGAACACTATAGCATGCCGAAATGGCTTAAGGAATTGTAATGTAACTAAGTAGAGTCAATCATTGTCACCGCTTTCTTTACAGATTACAGTGTATATAGACATGCCTCATATAATAAATATATACTTTGTAATTTGCATGTATAAATAATACATAATTTTTGTTTAAAAATGGATGTGTTGTTACAGAATTATTTTTAAATCTAACAAATTTGCGAAACGTAATTTGAAATATATTCTAATGGTAGGGTCACTTTTAAGTCCCTTGAGGGAAGTTCGTGCTCATGAGAAACTACCTACTTTTGACCCGAGCGGAATTCAGGATTTTTATTCGGAGGGTGGTTGGCCATGAGCGGAGTTTGTGTGCACCGGTCTCGGTGACGTATTTTTTAACCTAAAAGGTTCATTGTTGGTTTAAAATGTTGGAAATTTATCCACCTGTATGCCCCCATACGTACAATTTCACGCTGACATAGTGGACCATTTCCTTGCGAAACGTCAAATATGATAGTTAACAATATATCAAGAAGAAGCTGAGAGGGAGAGCGCCTTACATAGGAAGCTCACGTCATTGGAGAATGGAGTAAGCCGCGCCCTCGAAGCCATCGCCGCACTTACGGAAAATGTAGAAGAGCGAATTGCCGAGCGAGCGACCGATGCCTTCAATCGGCCCGCCCAAGCACAGGTGCCATTGGCACAACCCCATATAAAATATGTACTGCTCGAATACAATGGGGAGGGCAAACCAATAAGATACCTACGCCAATTACGGCAGTATTGGGATGTAGTCCGCACACGAGAATGTGACATGGACTATCTAATAGAGAGATCCCTCTCAGGGCCGCCCAATGATTGGTGGCTAATTATAAGAGAGGAGGTCGCAGACATTGAGACTTTTATGACACGGTTCCAATAAAGGTACTGGAACGAAAGAATCCAACACGAGGTACGTAAAAAACTAGAATTCGGGTGCTTTAACGCGACACGAGATCGATCCAGAGCCGAATATGCGGCACACATTTTTGCTCAGGTGAGTGAACGAACGCCGCCTCTCAAGCAAAAAGAAATAATCATGAAACTCGCTCGTCACTATAGCGAAGAGGTCAAATACGCAATAGAAGGAAGAGGAATCAGCAAGAGCGAACAACTCATCGAGGTACTGGAAGAATTCGATAAGATTGGGGCCATAAATACGGGACATGTTGAATCAAGAGAATGGCGACCAAGAAATAATCCAGTTCGAGAAAACAACTATTCTAATAATGGACCCTGGAAAGCATCACAAGGACAGGGACGTTACAACAATTATAACAATGGTAATCAACAACAAAATCTTAGCAATCCAGGAAATCGAAGAGCGACGGCAACAGGTAGCAGAAATAATGCTGATTCAGGGGGGCAATGAGCCACAAACGATACAGTTTCATGGCGACAGCAACAAACCCCATACCGAGTACAAAATATGGAGATGGAAGCGCCCGCTCCATTAGAAGACGAATAATATCCTTCGGAGAAACACACGTGTGAGTCGGGAAACGAGCAAGAGCCACGTCATTAGAAAACAAGAAAAGCACTCAAGAAACTGACGTGGCTACCGAAACTACCTATTTTACTAACATGTTCACAAGCACTAGGGAAGAACTCACACAAGAAAACACCGAAGCACTGAAACGAAGAAAATCCAAATGTTACACAGCAAATATACAAATTGCTGGAGTAATTACAAAGGCGTTGATAGACACGGGAGCCGAAATCACCTGTATCTCGGAAGAATTTCTCAATGCTAACAAAGAGAGGTTCAAACAATACCCGTGCCTACCACTAGCCGGTGTCACGGTAGCCGAACCCCTGGGGGGCAAGGCGGTTAGGCTAACTTGTCAAATATACGCAGATGTGCAACTCCCCAATATGGTCATCCAATTAGCGTTTCTAGTAGTGCCACGCCTATCACGTACATGCATTATTGGTATCGACGTATTGGATGAACATAAGACCACCATCGACCTCGATTCTAAAACGTTAACCTTCCCATACATAAAGGGCCAATCAGCGATCAGAATCTTACAAGATGAAGCTGGCCAAAAACATAATGGAGAATATGACGTATACAACATCGAACCGGCAGCCATTGAACAAATTGAAACCTATGAGCAAGAGAGAGAGGTGGAGCCGTCAACGCATGGACTACCATTGGAAGTTACTAATGAAGAGATAAAAAAGAAAATGGAGGAGAGCTACGCCTTATCAGAAAAAGAGCAAGAAAAACTTGGAAATATACTACGAAAGCATCGTCGGGTGTTCCGCCGGGAGCCGGGACTTTTGAGAAATTATCAGCACGTATTACAAATAAAAGAAGAAAAGCCGTTCGTTGGAAGGAGCTACCCTATTCCCAAAGCACATAGGACAAAGGTAGAGGAAGAAATTCAGCGAATGTTGCAACTTGGTGTGATACAGCGATCCAGAGGTTCTTATATCAATCCAGTAGTACCTGTAATAAAAAAAAAGACGGGACTATTAGACTCTGCCTGGACGCACGACGATTAAATGACATATTAATAGAAGACTGGGAGTGCCCGGAACCAGCGGAAGTACTTTTTCAAAAATGTAAAGGTATGAACATCATGTCCAATCTGGACATGACAAGTAGCTTCTGGCAGGTACCACTGCATCCAGTGTCGAGAAAATATACGGCATTTCAATACCGTGGTCGAATCTACGAGTTTCGCGTGGTACCGTTCAGTCTAAAAATAAGCACCGCCGCACTCGTCAGAGGACTCGATCACGCTCTACAAGGGCTAGGGGATCACATCATCTCATTCCTTGATGATACCCTAATAACATCAGAAACAAGTGAACAACATCTTGAACATCTTGATGAGAATCTGGAGAGATTAGAGAAAAACAACTTAACCTTAAATCTTTCAAAATCTCATTTTTTCAAAAAAGAGACCAAATTCTTAGGATTTATTCTCACCACTGAAGGAATTAAACCTGACCCAGAAAAGATACAGAATATTAAAGACTTTCCAGCGCCTAAAAATGTGAAACAACTGAGAGGATTTTTAGGCCTCATAAACTTTTATTCGAAATTTAGCAAGGAGCATGCGGCCGAAACAGTAACCTTGTTAAAACTCATAAAAAAGGGAGCGATCTGGAACTGGAACGAAGTAGTACAAAAGAGTTTTGAGAGAGCGAAGGCGTTATTTGGAACTTCAATAATGTTATATTTCCCAGATCCAAAGAAAGAATATTATCTAGAGACCGACGCAAGTAACTACGCGTTAGGGGCGGTGCTCAATCAAATAAACAAAAAAGAAGAAAAGGCAATTATAACACTGGCAAGCCGCACCCTCAAAGGACCAGAACTAACATACTTCACGACGGAAAAAGAACTTCTTGCAATCGTGTGGGCACTACAAAAATTCCGCACGTACCTGCATGGGGCAAAAATAATAAATCGAACGGATCACCTATCATTAACTTTCTTGAAAACGTGCAAATTCGTCAACGCTAGACTAACGCGATGGATCCTGGCCATACAGGACTATGATATAAAGATCGAGCACCTGCCTGGCAAGGATAACATCATGGCCGATATATTAAGTCGAATGCATGACGAGGAAAGTTATATGAAAAACAGAGGAGAAACCAGAATTGTTATAAATGCTCTAAATTACCAAGGATCACTCGAAATCAGACGAGAAATAATGGAAATCGCACAAAAACAACACTGCAACAAGAAAATACAACGAATCATGACTGTAGCAGAAAAGGAAGCGGGAAATGCGACACGATTTAAAATAATAAATAAAACATTGTATTATTACGACGGGACAGCATTTCGAATTTACCTGCCACCCGACCTAACCGAGAGAATTATATGGGAATGTCACCTCTCATATGGACACCCTGGATCAGACAAAACCTACCGGATAATACGCGAGTCTTTTTATGCACCTAAATTAGCAAAAATAACGCGACAACTCTTGGCAACATATGACTCATGCCAACGAAATAAAATATCTACGCAAGCCTCCCAGGCCTTGCAAGAGCTGGTACTAGCTAAAGAACCGTTAGAAATTGTGTCAATAGACTTCTTTGGTCCCTTGATAAAAACAAAATACCGGTACCAACATATTTTAGTCATGATGGACACATTTTCTAAATACACGAAACTTTACCCTTTCAGAAAAGCCATAGTAGAAAGGACAATAAAAAAGTTGAAGGAATTTGAAGAGCAGATAGGGAAGCCACAAAAAGTTCTATCGGACAGGGGGACACAATTTACAAGCCATCGCTGGAGACAAGCACTAAATGAGAATGGCATAAAAATGATCCTCACTTCCATAAGACACCCTCAGGCTAATATGGTCGAAAGGGTGAACCGAGAACTAGCACGCCTCTTCAGAACCTTACTATCACCAGAACAACATGCGGGATGGTATTCACAGCTCAGCAATATCGAAACCATTCTTAACGAGTTACACCACGACACGACGGAAGTGACCCCCTACGAAGCCTTATGGGGGCGCAAGCCAAAAAGGTGGAGGTTTGACCTCCTGCCGCGCGTCCCGCACAAACTGGAAAGAGACCGACAAGAACAGTTAATAATGCTGAGGGACCGAATAAAGAGAAAGAGAGAGAGAGAAAGTTAGAGAGGCTAAATTTTAAGAAGAAAAGGATAACTTTCGAAATAGGAGACCTGGTACTAGCAAAAGCCGGGAATGTCTCGAGCCGGGCCACGGGTACAATGGCCAAATTCCTGGCACTATATGAGGGCCCATATAAAATCAAGAAACGAATAGCGACAAATGTCTACATCTTGAGCAACACAGAGGACGGAAGGGAGCGGGGACAATACCAAGCAAACGACCTCAGAAAGTATCTGTGCTGGAAAAACTGAAGGAGGGGATGGCAAAATCGATGTTTAAAGGGCCTGCAAAGTATAAAAAGGCCACAGGAAAACACGGAAAGATCATTTCACAACCAAAAGTTCCAAGATGCCTGACGCAAGCACCAGCGACATCGACCTGAGGCCATGCCTATCCATACAGTGCGCGCTGACTACGAGGAAAATAGTACCTCGGAAATAATTTTCCAACAGTACGTAATAATAATATCCGGACTGGGAGAAGATCAAGGAGGAGCAGAAATAGCAGGAGGAGAAGAAGAAGAAGAAGAAGAAATTCTACCAAGAAAAGGCGCCAAGAAAGGACAACACGGACGTGGCGGAAGTCTGCGCGACACACTTTGTCCGCAGATTCACAACTCAAGAGGTAGGCACCTCCACCCAAGAAGATGCTTCAGAAACTCGAAGAATGGAGAGTAATCGGGAACCTCCACATCAGAAGCCTGAAATTATCACAATCGAGGACGATAACCTGCAAGAGCAAGGGACACCTGAAAAGCGAGTAAAAATAACATGCAAGCCTCAAGAAATTGAGGTCATCACCATCCTTGACCAGAACTATGGAAAAGAGAGGCGATCAGCGTAAGTCACCGTAAAGAATCCACCTTAAAATCAGGCAATAGAGGAAGAAATACATCACGAGATTTGTTAAATGAGCCTGACTTTCGAGGAATCAAGCACGGAGATACAACCGGAAGCAACGACCGTAGAATCAGCCAACCTGACGGAAACCGAGCACCGCTGGCTGACCGTAACGCAAGAAAAAGGCAAGGCTCAAACTAGGAAGGGCATCTACGCAGTTAAACGGAGCCGGCATGACGTCATAGTGGAAGGGATCTTCACACACAAGAGCCGAAGACCGGCAACAAAAGCACATATAGAGGAGGAGAAAAGGAGAAGATTATTGGAGAAGGCAGATGAAATCAAAAGGATGTACCGGGACGCAGCCCGAAGACGCAGACAACGAGAGGGAGAGAGCATAGCAAAGAAGGCCCACACAGGGCCCTGGCAAGATCTGACAGGAGAAATCAAGGAACACTGGACCGAGTATCGCCAATGGACGCCAGCGCAAGCCTCGCCCATCACAGGAAATGAAGCGTACCAAGAGAAGAACGAGGCCCGCAATCCGAATCTCAACAACAGAGATGAAAAGCACCTAGTTGTTCTAGGCAGTAACAATGTCATCAAAAAATCGAGAGCGTCTCAATAGAATAGTTGACACACGTAGAAGAATGTAAGAGCATTTACAGTAAATTTAAATCCACCTTTTCCTTCGATTGTATAACTAGATATAAAGACGTCTATTGCTCCTGCTCAATTTGGGGGGGGGGGGCAGTTGTAACCCTCAAGTTACAAGGGGTTGCCTGAAAGTAAGCAAAATTTGTATCTCCTGTGTGATCCTTCTAAAAAGCAGCATCCCACAGGAGAAACTTTAGAGCGCAAACTCAAGTCGCTCCCTCCTCGACAACATTGCGTAATGTCAAGAAGGGAGAGCTGGAGTTGGGCTATAAAAAGGGCAGCCAAACCAAAAAAGGACATTCTAGATTCTGGAACTTGTCCGAAAAATCGATTCTTTTGGGGAATAATATTCCAAATTCTTGGAATCTTATTCTGAGTAAGTTCTCACCTCAAGAGCCCAGTAGATAATATCTACTGAAGCTGTTGATCTACAGAGACTTGTCTCGATACGACCTTGTGCGGTTCAGATCTATATGATCTTAAGAACTCATATTTACGAGTGACGACAAGTCAAATACTTTCGAGCATTTTTATAAGGGCAAAAGTCCCTCATTCAATTTTAAAGAGTAGAAATTTTGTTTGCCAAGGCAGAGACCTTTAAAATATCATTTATTTTAGAAATCATTTATCTTACCTCTGCAATTCTCGAGAGCCAACAGGAATCTCACCTGTAAATCTGTCAAGGAGAATTAGAGGCTAAGATCTTTATGATCGGTCAATCACTCCCCAATTTGTGCGTAAGAGACTTAGAGTCTTAAACCTCTATACCCCATTACGAAGCACATTTTTCTGAGGGAAGGCCCGGCTAAAATAAATATTCTTAGAAGAAGAATAAAAGCAAATCTGAGTGTCCGGTGAAGCGCCAGCATTTTCCGAGACTTGTTGCCACTCACTTTATTACTTCCGTCCTCCAGCTGAGGCGAAGCACCCACAGCTCGCAGCTGTTAATCCGAGAGGCCTGAGACCCTCGGAGCGTACGAGCCAGGTAGCCTTATGAACCTGAAGAGTAGTGCTTAAGCGACAAGCAATATAATAATTAAGTGATAATCGTTGTCAAGTGTAGAGAAAAGAAGGTTATTTTCCTTTTGGGCCCGAGTTGTGCCAAACTCATACCTCCATTTGCATTGGAGGTCACTTTGTTGGTCCATCGACCCCTTTTTGTATTCTTAACAGGTGATTTACCTAATTTACCAGTAGCCAAAGGGCAACTACCTCCGACAGGTGTAATTCTTACATGCAGAATCGTATAAAAGAACATAGAAATTATTCTATTTTTCATTATTATTGTACTTATCTCTAGAAAGAGTTATTAATCATTCAAACAAATAAATATCATTAAATAACCTTATATCCTATAGACTAGGGATTAGAAGCATTTATATGTATTATTGTAGGGTAGCTTAGGCATATATGAATAAAGTTACATGATATCAAAGAGGATCTTATTCTTTCTCCGTAAGAAGCCCCTTTTATTTTATACAATTACATTTAACATTAAGCAGGTTATTAAATTAAACCTATAAAACAACGCCTAGAAATTCTGCGGTTGCAATATATATATATATATATATATATATTGTAACCGCCGACTTTTAGGGCGTTGTTATATGAGAAGGGTTAATCTAATAACCGGACTTATACTAATCAAATTTTATTTAATAAAGGGGCTTCTTTTGGAGAAAGAATAAGTTTCTCTTTACAGAATAAATGTTTATTCAAATAAACCTGATCTACCCTAATATTATACACACATTTCTCTCGTCCCTATTCTAAATAGCAGCGAGATTATCAACGAAACTATAAAATAGCGCGTATTTCCCGTATGAGACGACTCACATCAAGTAATTATTAATCATAGCTCTACTTTTTATCTAGATCTTTATTTGTAACGAAATTATAAATGCAATATAATAAGCCTATAGCTATTTTTGAGATGACTCAAGATTTGTCAGCTGTAATGTAAAGGGTCGTCGACCTTTCGCTTCAAACGGCAAGGATTACTTTTAGGTAAATCACCTGTTAATTCTTAAAGATAGGTCACTGGACCGTAATCATAAACACCTTACGCAAAGGAGGTAAGCGGTTTTCACAACACGTGCTCGAGAGGTACGTATTCGCGTTAATATAGATACCAATTATTACTGTTTTATTCTTATATAGCCTGTCTCTCAGGCTCTACTCTCTAGGTGCTAGAGAGGCTACCTGGGTTGTAGGCTGACGCTCCGAGGGTCTCAGGTCACTCGGTTTAAGGTTCCGTCGCTATTGTTACGTCATCTCAGCTGGAGGGCGGAAGTGAAGAAGTAAGTCTACGAGCCTTTTAATGGTATAAAATTCAGAAGACTCTCGGCTCTTCTCTAACTTTTAGAAAATATTATCTTTTCCTCTCCTTCAATGTGCAGATGTGCTCGCAACAGGGTATAGAGGTTTGAATCTCTAAATCTCTTGTACACGATCTGGTCATTGACGGGTAGATTGTAAATATTTAGCCTCCGATTCTGTTGAACTATTTATAGTGTTTTATGCCTGTAATTGCTTGAGAAAGCGGAGGTAAAATTCCAGAGAAGACAATACTTCTTTAAAATTTGAGGCTTCAGCCTTATAGATAAAAATTTATTATTAATTTTACATGTTAATTTTGTTTGTCTACTGGTCTATATTAGTCCTGGGTTCAGATCCCAGCGGAGATAGAGACATTTTTTTCACAATCTTAAGATTTATCAATAATTTTAATAATATTGATATATACCAGTAGACAAACAAAATTAACATCTAAAATTAATAATAAAAGATTCCCTGGTCGATAAACCTAAGATCAACAATTAAAATATAAAAATTTATTATTGAATAAGCCTGACTTAGGGACTTTTACCCTGAAAATAGCCGTAGGCTATTTGAAAGAACAAAACTCGGAGAAATACTTTGGCGACACCGTAAAGTATTTCGCAGAGGATCGGGACCTTTAACAAATTATCAGCACCTGTTAAATGTGAGAGAGGGACGACCTTTTGTGGGTAGAAGTTACCCTATACTAACGGCCCATCGTGAAAAAGTCGACAATGAAATTCAGCGAATGATCGGCTTAGGAATCATACAACGATCAAATCGCCGTTCATAAAAAAGATGGCACTATCCGATTATGTTTAGACGCTAGAAGATTAAATGAGATACTTATCGAAGATTGGAAATGTCCGGAATCTGCGGAAGTCCTATTCCAGAAAGGTAAAGGCATGAATATTATGTTAAATCTGGATATGACAAGTAGCTTTTGGCAAGTACCCTTACACGAAAACTTAACAACAAGCACGGCAGCTCTCGTTCGATGATTAGACCACGCACTCCTGGACATGGGAGAACACGTAATTACCTTCGTAGATGATACATTAATTATGTCGGAGAGTCATCAACAACACCTACAACATCTTAACGAAATTTTGGGAAGATTAGTCGAGAAATGTCATTTTTTTCAAAAAGAAACAAGATTTCTCGGATTCATATTAACAACAAAAGGCATAAAACCGGATCCTACTCTAAATTCAGCAAAAAAGACGCTGAAGAAATTGCACCTTTATAAAAATTGATAAAAAAGGCAGCGACGTGGAACTGGAGCCAGGAAGAACAAGGAAGCTTTAAACGAGTCAAAGAGCTGGGACGGAAATAATGCTCTATTTTCCAGACTCAAGAAAATAATTCTACTTGGAAACAGATGTAAGCAACTACGCACTTGGTGCCTTTCTTGATCAATTAAATGAAAAAGCAGAACGCGAGATTATCACACTGGCTATCCGAACTCTCAAAGGACCTGAATTAACATATTTCACGACTGAGATGGAACTGCACGCTCTTGTATGGGCTCTGCAAAAATTTAGGACATATTTACATGGAGCCGAAATAATCAATCGAACGGATCACATAGCGTTAACCTTCTTTAAATCATGTAAGTTCGTCGACGCACGTCTGATGAGATGGATCCTGGCAATTCAAGATTACAAAATCAAAATAGTGCACCTACCAGGAAAACCAAACATCACGGCGGACGTGTTGAGTAGAATACATGACGAAGAAAGTTATCAGAAGAACCGAGGTGAGACAAGAGTTGTCATCAACGCACTCAGCCATGAGTGGATACCGGAAATAACAGAAAAAATTCGAGAAATACCCCAGTAAAAAGATACGGATAAAAATATCTTAAGAATCAAGCAAAACTTAAGGCAAAGTAACACACACAACAGATACAAATTGATAAACGATGTTATATACCACTTTAATGGCAAAGAATACCGCATTTACATATACATAGAAGCTGCTAAGATATTATTACGAGAATTCCATATACCTTATGGCCACCCAGGAACGGAGAAAACCTACAAATTAATAAAAGAAACTTTCTATAATCCACGGGCCCAACCACGTAAAGTGTTATCTGATCGAGGCACACAGTTTACGAGCAGAAAATGGAGGCAAGCCTTAGAAGAAGGAGGCATGCAAATGATCCTCACATCAGTTAGGCAACCGCAGGCCAATATGATCATTTTTAATGAGGCACACCACGACACCACGGTTGTGACCCCATACGAGGCCCTGTGGGGGCGTAAACCTAAAGGATGGTTGGTTGGACTTACTACCACCGATACCCGCTCTCGCACCTGTCAACCAGAAGGCTCAACTAACGCTAATACGGCATCGAATCCAATCAAAGAGAGAAAGGAGACTGGCACGCCGGAATAAAGATAAAAAAGGCGTGGTTTACGAGATCGGTACTGAAGTCTTGGTTAAGGCTTGTAACGTGTCGAATTCCTCCACTGGAGCAATTGAAAAATTTCTAGCATTATACGAAGGACGATACACAATACATAAGAAAATAGCAAATAATGTATACGTGTTATGGAACAACGAACAAAATCGTGAGAGGGGCCAATATCACGCCAAGGATCTCTGAAAATATTGCAAGGAGAAGTTAGAGAGTGGGGATAGGAAGGACCAGGAAAATGAGCACTCAGGGCTCAAGGAAAATGGAAAAGCAATGTTGGGTCAGTAACCATCGAGACACGAAAGATGCCAGATCAAGGAACGCAGTAAGACATCCTGGATGCTCATTGCCATGTGGCATTACAGTGCAACATGGACAATGAGGAAGAAGAAGATTTCGTGAGAGAGATGAAGAAAATCAAATTGATAAAAGTGAAGCTGGACAAAGCTGCAGAGGGGCAGAAAAGAGCAAGGAGGGCGATAAACATGAGTGTGAGCGAGATCGATCTATTACAAAGATTCCGAAAAAAGACAGACAACAGCTCTAACACGGGAAGCATCGACGAGGAAACAAAAGACAGCCTAAGTAACGAGATCGCGAAAGAAAACAAGGCCGCATCAGTTGAGTCTGAGATTCTTAATGATTTAAGCCTTAATGCTATAAGTGTATGGAATGTCGATATCGGTGAAAGGCCTACACTAGTTGACAATTGATCAACGCAGACGGAGAAAGATGCAGCCATAATGGAATGGCAAGCAGGTACACAGCACCGAGCCAACGCTGGGCCGCCGGCGTAAGAGGAGCTGCAACGCTCAAAATAAGGAAGAGGCCAGTGAAGAAAAAGAAAATTCAGCCGCAACGAAACCGAAGATCCGATCAATAGAGAGGGTCAATATTCTGCAGGAATCCCAAACACAGAGGATGAAGAGGAGAAAAAGGCAAACAGAAGAACGGAGGAAAATTTTCAAAGGAAGAACCTTGGAAGAAATGAAGAATATAATCCTAAGAGAAAGCAAGGACAACTGGACCCATTATTGAGAGTGGTCACATCACAGGAATGTCTGATCACACCCGAATGGACCAAAACATACAAAGATCCCGTACAGAATCCAGAGAGAAATAAATATAAAATGAATTTTATATTAATTTTTAAATTAATTAAATTAATAATAAATTAATAATAATTAATAATAAATTAAAATTATAAATTTTATAAATATAATAATTAAAGCTCCGTAAGTGAGAAACAACCTTACCAACACAATCAGAAAAATTTATTTAGATCCAAAATTTATTACGTAATTACGAAATTATATTCCCCTTTAGATAAATTAGAACATAGCCATATATGTTAACATCTCGCGTAAATTTCTAGATTCTATTCACCTGTCAACGTCTACAATTACCCTTTTTATATTTTTTTACTGTCAGCCTGAGTCGAACTCTAAACGAGGGGCAGATGTAACCCGCGAGTTACATAATATAGCCTCTCTATAGGCAACCAGACATACCGCATCGAAGGGACAGGCAAAATGTTGCATCAATGCAGGGCAGCATAAGAGCGCAAACTCGCAGCCTCCCACTAAAAACTTCTAGTGGAGATGCGAGACCCGCGGATGGGGACTGGCCTATAAAAAGAGAGACTCGACACAGAATCGGCAGTTGGGGTGTTGCGTGGGTTACGCAACAGTTTTTTTCTTGAGGACTAGCTATCCTCAAGAAAAAGACTCAGAGTCTACTTGTGCTCTTAGGCTTAAAATCCTAAGTCCACAAGTTTTCGTAAAGATCCCTGGAGCGGAAGCACGTATACCGTTTGTACCCGGTCCCAAAGGCACTCTTTCATTTCTGAGTTGTGTAATTCTCGCACGAATTCAACTGTCTCTTTTAGGACTTAAACTTTGGCTATTTTTTAGAGTATTTCTCTTAGATTGAAATTTCATTAAAGACGATTAAGTCTAGTAAAAATTTCTTTATTTTGGCCCAAAGTGCCACAGTTGGAAAATCTTATTGAGCTCGTGCATTTTCTTTTAACTAATTAAAGAGCGGGACACAGTATACCTGTCCACCCCGGTTGAGGAAACTAGAACTAGAAAATAGAAATTTTACTTTGGGAATCTTGGTTTCTTATGGGCAGACGGGAGTATACCTCTTCGCCACTGGCTAAAAAAGGGACCAAAATTTAAAGTGAATGATAAAACATTTTCCGTAGCCGCGTATCGAGAAAGCTTGTTAATGACTGGAAATATTCGGTTAACAATTGTGTTTTATTATTGCCTCCTTCCAAAATCCTGTCCCTGCGACACAGATAAAATTCGTCTTTTTTGGTAGAAAACTAATTTACATGGTTGAAATTTCATCTTTTTGGTCTAGCACCTGCGGTGAGCGAGCATAAGCCAAGCATCAGCGGAAGCTCCGATCTTTTCGATCTTATATTTTCACACCCTTTAGGAATTCACATTAAGAGGCTAATTGCCAAATCCATAATAGATCTCATAAATTGAAAATTCTTATTCTCCATGAAAGAGTCTTTAAGGTGAATAAACCTTTTACTACGTGATTTGAAAATTGATCCATATAACTATTACAAGCAAGATTAAATATAGAATATTTTAGAGGACTGAGTTTCCTATAAAATTAGTCGAGATAGAGATTACTTTTTTCATACTTAAAAGCCCATGCGAGGCCCTATTATACAATTGATTTTATGTCACGAAATTAATCCAAAAATTCTAGAAGTCCCATTTATTAATCAAAATATTCGAACAGTCATTCGATTGTTCACGAGTTAACAGTGGCTAAAA
>JAAAKG020130515.1:0-14712 GCA_010014905.2 Druon quercuslanigerum | reverse complement strand
TTGAAGTGAAAAAAATCAAAATATTTTAATCAGAGAAAAAAACAGTTTTTCGTAAATAATTCGAAAAATAAAAAAGCCGCAACTTTTTTTATGAAGAGAAAAAGACGCAAAATTAAATTTTTTTAAATAGTATATAAGATCGAAAGAAAATAATAATTCAGGTTAAAATTATTTATTGAAAAGAATTTATTGAAAGTTTCATTTTTTCCTTTCCATCTAAGGAAACGCTACAATTCTTATCTAATCCTAATGATTAAGAAATCATTTTATTCTTTGCAGGATTCTCTATGAATCTATTTGGGTGGGTTTGATTAAAAAAATAATGTAGTAACCATACAGGTATTATTATTATTAACAATGATAGTTTAAATACTCATAAACACCAACCAAATAGAATTGTATAAAAACCTTCAAATAATAAAATGAGGCCTTGATCGTTAGGATTAATTAAGAATGGTAACTTTTCTCTAAAGAGAAAGCAAACACTAAAATTCTAATTAACTACTTTTAAATAAACAATTTTAACCTGCATTTTTTCCGCCGTACGCTTAGAAGTCTCCACGAAGGGTTTCAGGAATTGATAATAGCCCTATTATCATCGAGTTTATAAAACCCTTTAGAGATTGGGGACTTTTGAAGTTGTTTTACGTTGCATATCCTTAGGAATATATTTTACTTTGAAATACATTGGTCAAAATTAAATAAAAAATGGGTCATTATAATTAACGAACTGATAACAAGTGAAAAGCAATAACAAACTGAGAATCGACTTATTCACTAAGGTGCACAGTGGGAAGAATAGGGAATTTACTGTTCATAATCAACTATAGCCTACAATTCTAGATCGAATTTTATGTTTTTTTTTGTTTAATGACCCGAATTAATTCCTACAGAAGATATTCAGGATTAAATTTTAAATTCCACGCTGTTGAATTTATCATTTATACAAATAAAACATCAAAATTGGACATAATAAGAAGAATGATTTTCTTTCTCCGAAGAAAAGACTTAAGAGAATACGCTATCTATCAGAATTAATGCATACAGACTTTAAAAAAAAATGCATTTGAAGATTTAGGCTAACTGTTATAAAAATGAAAAAATGTAACGTTTTCCAATTGAAAAAAATTATTTTTTTCATCCAAACAAAGTGTGGCAACTGTAATTGTTATCAAAAGTATTTAAAATAAACAGTCATTTATAGTAATTTTATTTCTTAATAAGCGGGTTTTTCGTAATGATTTTTTCCATGCATTTGGATAGTGGTACTTAAACAATAATTAATTAGTAATTTTGTCAGTAATTCTCAATTAATATTATTACTAAATAATAATATAAAGTTATAAACAAAATATAGGAAAATGTATTATGCTATATTATTTTGCTCTAATATGTATAATATTGTATGAAAAAAATGTGTTCGTTCATTAAATCTCGTTATTGACTTTTAATAATAATTAAAAATCATGCAGTTTTGTTTAATACTGCTCTTGCCTTACAAGTATGTAATAATAAGTGGCGAAGAAACCTCTCATTCCACTAGCATAATAATTTTTCTGAAATATTTTGTTTATAAAGTTACAAGTTTTTATTATTATTCATCAATAAAAATTATTTTAAAATTATTGACAGAGTTAAAATATTGTTAAAACATTGCTAAAAATAATTATTTTTTTCTTATGGAAAACGCTAAATTCTCAATTTGTTTACAATAATGTTATTAAGAATACAAATATTTAACATTTATATTTGTATGCAACTACTTATTATAATTAAGAATTAATTTAGAAGTTATTTTGGGAGAAAAACAATACTTAAAAAAAACAATTTGTTTATTAGAATATTTATAACTCCTTTAAATCCTTTCTAAACACTAGTCATATGGCATATTTAGGCCTTTTTAATTAAGTTAAAGTTTTGTTGTTGCGATTAAGTACCATATAAAAATAATTGTTTACATAAATTGTTTATAAAATTTGGCTTGAATTTTAAACTGAATATTTATGTTCCGAAAGTGTAACTGCAATAATTTTGATAAGTAGCGACTTCTCTTTAGCCTTTTCTTCGGCGTCCAATTATGACGTTCTATTTGTTTAAATAATAAATTACACAGAGTAAAATTTAACAGTCAGGCCTTAGACTTTGACTTCGCCCATCCACTCTTATGAAATTTAAAAAATGCGCCGAAAAATTGAATTTGGATATTTTTTTTACTTTTTTGCCATACATTAATTTTATTTATAACTGTCAAAACAATTTACGTTTTTTAAAATGTTTTTCTACTAACTTAGTGAAACGTACTTTTTAATGTTTAATTTGACAATTAGGCATTGTCAGGAAGATTGATCTTCTTTTCAAGTATTTCATTATTTTCAAACAATTAATTATTATTTATGTGTAACTTTTTCTTTAAAAGAGGTAAAAAACTATAGTTTCATTTTACTGTGGTTAATGGTGTCATTTATTATTAAATATCTCAGCCATTGAGATATTAATGAAACCTTGTGTAACAAATTCGTATTTGTTTGAATAATTTTTGTTTGTTTGAAAAATTTTGTTCTTAAATAAGTTTTGAAGTTCATCTAATTTTGTAATTAATGTGACAATTTGTAATTTTTAAGAGCCAAATTTTCTGGACTAAGATAACTACGAAAGTAATAGATGAAGTTTTGGGAGACAGGAGAAACAGGTTTTAAGAATGGACCAGGAAAAAATATCTGAAAAGCAAAATAATACTGTAATGAGCAATTTTTCATAATCAATGTAAATAAATTGCGTTGTAAAAAAATTATTATTTAAAGAATTTGTATAACTTTAAAAAATCTAACGACAAGCGAAAAACTTAAACAAATGTACAAAAATAATTTTTTTTAGATTACATTTTCCGCAAAATGCACAATTAAAATTTAGTAAATTATTTAAACAATTGAATAATGGTTTCAGTATTAACTTGTGCTTTAGCGATGAGGAATTAATAAAGAACTAATTTAAATTAAAGAAATCTATCTGTAGAAAAGTAGTCAAGCAATAACCTTGTTAATTAATTTTGTTTAAAAAAGGACCCATTCTTGTAATGTCTATAATTATCATAAAAAGAGTTATTTTAATTATATCTGGAGTTGATTTTAAAAAGAAATATTCCGCATGGTGAAAATGTCCGTAATATGAATTTATTTAATAATTTTGTTTAAACAATTACCAATTATTATTTTACGTCAAAGAATCGCATGATATTCGATATTTATTGTACACTCTGGTTAAAATAAAAATGAAACCAATCTATTTAAACATGATGAGATTATGCATTTTTTTTTATAAAATTGGTTAAAAAATTAAAAATTAGTATTTATCTTTTGAAAGTCATGCCTGAAATGCTTTAGACGCAGAGTTTTACCCAAAAGACACATCTGAAGTTCATACTAAAAAACTCACTTTAGTTTACTGCAAATTTGTTTATAAGAATTGTATGTTTTTAAATATTTGATACTGGTGGAAATCATCTTTGATAAGTTTTCGCAGTAGTTAAAAGTACTTTTGAATAATTCGATTATATTCTATAAAATGACTCTCTCGAAAAAATTCAAAAATTTCATTCTCATTGTTACATCAGAAATATTGGAATAACTTTTTAAAAAATGTGCCTCCACAACTTTCTTAGAAATATAAACTTTAGTTTTAAAAAAGGCACCGTGTAGTATTACGAAACTTTTCGTAAGAAATTTGATGCTCTTTCAAAACTTTCATGTTATAAATAAGAACTGTCTTTAGCTTTCGTTTTTACTGTAAATATGAAACGAAAACAAATATTTTTATTACTGTTCTTGAAAAAATAGGTCTTCCCGAAAGAAATTTCAGTCAAGTCATATGTTTCTTAAGGTTAAACATTTTTTACAATTCATATTCAGAATAACTGGTTTTAAAAATCTTAATATGTGTAGAATGTTTACTAAAATGAGACAAGTGGGTTTAAAAATACTTTTGTGGAAAACTCAATCATAATATTGACTCAAAATTTCCTTTTGTCTGAGATTGTAATGAACATTGAAAAAGCACCTAAAAATTGTATTAAAAAGCTTCACTCTATAGTAGATAAAATAAATTTGTCTAAATTATTCTTAATAAGTCTCGTGTATAAATTATAGTATTATGATTTTTTGTAATTCAATTACATAGTTTTTCCTATGTTTGACGAAATATTCAAATGCATTAAAAGTTTTTAATGTTTCATTCGATGGACTGAACACAATACAACACAGAAAGCTCTAAATAAAAAATATTGATAAATTACTCATTTTCATATCACAGTACTGACTGTACGGGATCGGGCCATAGACCGAAGGAAGCGTGGTTCCGGTTCCTGATGTGTGCTTGCTGATATGGTTCTGTTGATCCCATCGAGGATTGCAATCACTGCTGTTAGGAACACTATTTCTTCTTTGAAAATTTGGATTTGGATGAATTACACTAGGAGGACTCGTACACCGAGAAAGATCCGCCAAAGAGTTTTTAAAATTGTTCACCAACTGAGGTGAGAGAAGGTCACCCGAGTTCGTCAGGTCACAACACGACTTGTTCAAGTTCTTGGTACCCAAGATTTCTTTATCTCGTACACTCTCCCCACAATTCTTTTGAAAGAATGAAGATGACCTCGAAAGATTTGAAGAAAATTCCAGCAGATTGCTATTCCTCAAGGGACCATCTTCACTTCTCATCAAATCCTTATATCTTACCAGTTCGTTACTTCTAATTAAATCTTTATCTCTAATCTCACTATCAAAACAATTTATATCTTTAACCAAAGTCACTAGTCCTTGAGAAACCTTTGTCACACCGACAGTGTAAGTAGGGATGAAATTTCTCTGCAACTCATCATACCTTTCATACCTTTCATTCACAGTAGATAAATCTAAAGGGGGTGGTACATTCTTTTTCCTTTTCCTTATTGAGGAAGGTGTAGAATTTTTGGACTCATAAGAGTCAGAAATATGGACGCAGGATGCAAAAAATGTGGATTCATTAACTTCTTCTGGAGCCAGATTTACTGGTAGCGGTTTGTACGTGTAAGCACTTGAAGCAAAATCACCTCCTGTGTTCACCAATAATTTTGAAATTTCATGATCAGGAATGGAAATGTTGTGAGTGGATCCATTCACTGAAACCCTGGATATAGAATCTGGCTTATCTAAATCTGGAAGGTTCGGTAGAGACTGATGGAATTTCGAAGGGAATTTTTTATCCTGGAAATTTTCTTCAATTTGGTGCCGGCAGTGACCATCCCATCCCAATCGATTCAGTCTCTCAGTCTCAAAAGAACTTCTTTTGTTGTCCTCTATCCTATTCTGAAATCTATCCAATAAATTTAAACCCTCATATTCATAAGTTTCAGTTTCCATACCAAAGTAGACTTTTGGCAAAGATTTATTTTTATCATCAACCTGACTTTTATTAATAGCATTGTTCCTCTCATTTTTCGCTTTCTCGACATCAACTTGATTAGTTTGCCTACCAAGGTTCGTTCCCTTGAAACTTTTGAATTGAATTTCATTTTCTCCGAGAATATGGATAAATGGTTTATCATCCACAGAATCTGGAGTATTGCTGAAATCAGCGCGAGACTTCCTCCCATTAGTGCTACTATCAGCGGATTGGTTACTCTGACTTGTTAGGGTCTCAGTGCTTCCAAATCCTGCCCCGACGTACTTTATTGTCTCCTGATTCCTCACAGGACTAACCATCTTTCCAGAAATCGTGCTTCTTCTCAGACTCCTGTTCCCAGGAATCTCAGCGAAAAATTGTCTCCTGAGGTACCTATTGTATTCAAAAATTTCTTGCAGTCTTTCTCTACTACCACTAAAACTTGAAGTCTTATCTTTTAATATCTCAGCCGACTTCTTGCTAATCTCTATAAAAGAACTTTCACCAAAAGACTCTTCTTTTCCTTTTAGAGCCGATTTTTGATCAGTATCTTCTTCGATTTGACAAGGCTGACAATCTTCTTTGTAGACTGGACTTTTTTCATCATCATCAATCAAAGAATTTTGATAAATCTGTCGATGTGGATGAGGATCGTTTTTATAAATCTCCTGCTGATTTTGGTAAATTGGTTGATTTTCGTTCTGATAGATAGGTTGATTTTCGTTTTGAGAAAAGGGTCGATCATCCAAAGTTTCTTCTCCAAAATAAGACCTTTCGAATTCTGTTCTCGGTTTCCACGTGAGTCTCTTGACCTTTGGAGATGATGGTCGACCCGGACTCAAGGGACTCGGGGTTGCTTCTATCCTCGGGGAGTTTTCCTCCTGGGGACGATGAACGTATACGAGGTCAGCCTTTTGAACTTCCGGCATTGATCGCCTACGAACCGTGTACCTTTCAAGGTTATCGTACTCTCGATTCTTCATGGCACTTCTACGTCGAGGATGCTTCCGTTCTAGGTCACCTATGTTGTTCGCGAGATCGGTCCACTGAACACTACGTTCCAAGTCTTCCACCAACGGAAACAGCCTTTCCGGCATCCGTGAAGGAGATACCAAAACACTCCTCATCGCAAATTCACTACTTCACTTCAGTTTTATTTTTTAGTACACTTTGATTTTTATCCCCCACCAAAAAGTTTCTGAAAAATAATTGAGCACAAATTCGTATGGCGACTTCCATTTTTAAATAAGGATTGATTTTTTTTTCAAATTAGGGCTGGATTTTTCAATTAGTGTTTGAACTGTTTCTTTGTTAATTATTAAACTGAGAGCATCATTTTGCATCGAGTAATTTGCTGAGAGGAAAAGGGATGAAGAAAATTGTACTTGAGTTTCAAGATTTAAAAAATCTTTTGGCGGTTCGCATCGCAATGAGTTTTGTGGTTAGCATAACGCTAGCTCCTTCGCTAAGAGGTGCTCGTAACCTTTCGGAAGTTGGAGCAACACTGGTTAAGTTAAGTTTCTCGAGACCGAGGAGAGGCCCAGGGCCTCAGGCCAGAGACAATGCCCCTGCCCCGAGAAGATCGCCACGCTGGTTTACCTTACGAACGAAATTATTGCTTCGCCGACTCATTCACCAGGGAATGGAGGTTCTCATCCGCTTCATGCTTAATAGTCCCTTCAATTCTTAAGGGGTACAAAGGTCAAATTTTCAGAAAATAGATAGGAATAGAAAATAGAGGAAACTAATATTTTATCAAGTGATGTCATTCTAAACTTCCCAAAGCTTTAAACCGGGTTTCGTCGTATTTTCTTTTCTTAACGATAGCCACGATAATTACAGAGATAATGTAAAAAGAGTGTCTCTATCGCACTAATCAGCGACCAAAATTCTAAAAAAAGAAATCGGGTTACTAACCAAAAAAGTATCTTTTTTATAAAAGAAAGAATTTTGAAGTATTTTAAACTTTTATTATTGGTATTTATTGTTCTTAGTGCGAATAAATAAATTTTCAGATTAAAATTGCAATTACAATTGAAATCATGAATTTCGCCTTTCTTTTTGTGGGATTTACCTATGCACACCCTTAAACCTTGACATACAACATAGGAAAGCCTGCCGGAAGAGACTAACGGGTTTTGTAAGTTTCGAATTTAATCGCGTTCGCGACCTACCTTAATTATCCGTTCAGATGTTAGAAGTTTAAAAGTAATGTTTCTTGAACCCGCAGATTTTTTTGGCTCGTTATCTTATTATTAAAATTTCATTCAGGCACTCTTTAGTAAAGAGTTTTTTTTTGCAATTACAGATAGGTTTGATGGTAGAATGAGACGTCTCTAAAATCCCGAAAAACAAAAAATTCTCGACACTAGAGAATTATTGAAAAAGAAAAAATACGAAATAGAAAATTCTCAAAATTAGAAAGTTGCCCACAATTTAAAATCTTCGAATTAAAAAATTCCCGACGGTTTATTGTATTACCGAACTTGGAAATTCACAATAATAGAAAATTCTTTTTGAATAATTTATTTATTTATTTTTAAAATGATTTTTTAATTTTGTAGATCCGAAAATTTTATACTTTGCAAATGTTATAGTGTACTCGCTATATGTGAATTAGTTAAAATTTATCTAATTCAATCAGTACACTCAATTTTGACTGAAAAATTAGTTACTGTCCAGGTTTTGACTAATGAATTAGGCAACGGGCCACTGTTCGTATTTTACCAATTGAATTAGTCAAAAAATGACTAATTTTTATTAGTCATTATCGAGAACTACCAATTCATTAGTGAATTTCTAACCAGAACCACTGTCAAGTCGTTGACGCAGCAAAAGAGAACATTATTTTGTTACTCAAACAGACTTTCAAGAATAGGAGAGAGTAGATTTCAAAAAAGATACCAGCTATAATTAAAATAAATATATATGAGAAACTTGCTGCAGTTTTTGTATTGCAACAGGGACAAAAATTGTGCATTTTAAAAAGATCTATTTCAAAAAATTTGCTTTTTTTACGTTTTTAATGCTATTTTCACGATTGAAAGAAAAACAGAACTATCAGAACATTATTCATGACAAATTAAGTAATTTTTACATCCTCAGCAGGAAAGATATTATATTTGTGCAAAATTTTACCTTTAGTTTTAAAGTCTGTGCACAAGTGTGGGGAATATGCGAAGAGCGAGCGCGCAGCGCCAGGTAAATATATTGTCGGGCGCGAAGCGCGAGGACCCCCCCCCCCCCCCTCTGGGTGCGCTCCAACCTGCGAGCGAAGCTAGTCGCGCGAAGCAAGTGATGAGAATGTGCCCGCGAAGCATGTCTATTTTTATCGTAGATTTTTTATAATTATGTATATTTAAGTAAATATCCGAAGAAAATGCTTGTATAAAGAAGCATGAATCATCTATTTCATTTAATGAGAGACATTAAAATTATTTTTAGTTTCTTAAAAAAAATTCATATACATGTGTAGAGTTACTATTCTTCAAAAATTGGTTTCGGTGAAGCCTCTATACAACACTATTCTTTGAATATCTCCTTAAGCATGCATTATTATAAATAAACGTATCATAAAGAAATACTGTTTCTTTCACGTGGTTCATTTTTAAAAAACGAAAATGAAGTTGAGATTTAGAATTTTTTTTGAACACCCCTAATGTTCGTATAATTTTCAATTTAACTTTGATACTTTGCATGCTCCTCTTTAAACTAAAATGTTGCGATTTTCTAAAATCTAGACTCAGGCCGAGGTCGAAACTATTTGGCAAGGAAACGGATGAGTTTCCGTCCTTCGATCCAAGTATGCAATTTTCCTAACGAACCAACTTCAGCGATGCCTCGCAAGCAAATTTATATCACGAAATTGAATCGACATTATTATATATTTATTAAAAATATATTTTAGTTTAGGAACATATTTTTACCGAATTATATGGATTGAATGGAAGAGTATCAACAAAAGCATCTTATTAGCATTCATTTTCATAATTAATCATTCAAAAAAATTAATACAAATTAATATATAATTAATAAATTAATAAACTTAATGATTAATTACTAATCACTAATTATATTATGGAGATATTTTTTTATTTTAAGACAAACAACATTAATTTTTTCCGCACATGTTTTTCTTGTGAATAATGCTACTTGCACTCTCACACCTGTCAAGTGTATCATTCAATTTAAATTAGAACTCTTGTCTTCCGCGAAATGTGGAGCGCAATTTCTCGACAGAACCAATGTGGCGCCTTATTTTTCGATGAGAGCTGATTTCACCACTGACCGAATACCTATTCTAATTAATTATCACGCGAGTTAAGAGAGAAAATTATGGTAATTAAGATTTGACTCTCACTTTTTTCAACATAATTCCTTATCTTTTTAAATTCTATACATGAATTATAAACAAGGTGACGTACACAATTAGTGGCAAAAGTAAAAAAAGAAGGAATTTAATGTTTAGAATCTCCTCGTGAATCTCATTAATTTACAACTTTCTTTCTAGAATTGATCAGGGTGGCCGCATTGATCAAAGAAAAATATTTCCGATCATTCCCGGGTTTTACCCGAATTTTGTCAATGCTATTAAAAAATTCGAAATATTTATGCTAAAAAAATTTCACTTGAAGTAATAAAAACTGAACCGCAAATTAAAGCAGAAAAAGTGGAGTTCTTCCATTACTTTTGAAATTAAAGTTTAAAAAGATTTTAATTCCAAATTTTTGCATTCAAATGCTTAGTCATTTACATGTGTACAAGTATAGATATGAACACTTTTAAATTAATACATTTTAAATTAAATGCAGTTAAATGGGAAAATTTTTAATTATAAAATTTTACAAACTTTACAATTTGAAGATTCAGATTCAGTTTTAAAAAATAAACCAATATTGTCATTTTCAGTGCTTCAAATTGAATCACTCAATTTTCCAAAATTTTATCATTTCAAGCAATTTTAAGCTAGAAATATTAAAAATTGAACGACAGAACAAAATTTTTAGGCTAAAAACTTCTTAAATTAGAAATTAAATTATTTTTATTTGTAGTAGTTTGAAATCAATAATTATTTCATTTTTATTTATTCATTAAAGTATATCAAAGCATTTTTTTCAAATAAAAAATAATTTAAAATTTTCCCGAGAATATCAAGAAAATCCTTAATAGGCTTCAAAATTTTATTTCAAAACTTCTAAACATATCCTCAACTTACTTGAATATTTTTTAAATGAAGAAATCATCAATTGCTATTTATACATCAATATTTCACAATTTCCCTTACAAATGGAAATTTGAAAATACAAAAATTTAAATTGTAACTTTCAAAGCTAAAATTTATTTTATTTAAATTTTAAATATGCAAGGCTTTCTATTTCATAGAATTCAGTTTCAAATTGTTCATTTTTGAATCTTTGAATAACTGCTAAATATTAAGTAATTGAAAAAAGAACACTTTTTTCTATTTTTTAACTTGCAAATTCAATGGGTTAAAAATTAAATATTTCAGACTGAAAAATATTTAAATGAAATTTGAAATGACATAAAAGCGTTTATTTATGAATGTATTTAATTTAATTGAATTTTATAAATGAAAATATTTTACAAATTTTTAAACGGTCTTCTAGATTTGCTTAAACATCGAGGCTTTCGATTTGAAACACTTCTATTTTAATAATAAAATATTTAATTTTTTTATTTTAAATGGATTCAGAATCATTTTGTAAATTCAATTATGAACCACTTTTTAATATTTATGTTCAAGTCTTCAAAACTGCATTTTAAAACTGTTTAAATTGAAAATGTATCCGCTCAAATTTTTGATATTTCAAGTATTTGGATTAAATTTTTCACCTAAAAATGTGTGATATTTTTGGTTAAAAAATAAATCTACTCATTTCTCGGATTTTCTCGGTCCCTTAAATATTGTCCGGGAATTTTCCAATACTCCCGACTTCCCAGTCCAGCGGCACCCTGTTTATGGATGACAATGTAACAATATAGGGACCAAAATTCGATGCGAATGATGTGTTTATGAATGATAAATAAATCGCTTTCGACGAGACAATGACATTCCGCGCCGGTAATGGAAATAGTTAATCGTCAGGTGTCACTTATGACCTTTATGTATGTGATTTTAAACCCGCCATACGAATTTGCATCATTGTGAATTTTACATCCCCATGCATGGGTGAACGGATTAGTGGTATTGAGTACAATACAATCGAACATACTAGGCTTTAACTGATGTAAGTAAATGACGTCACGTGCGATAACAGTCCACGAGACCGTCCCTAATACCTGACTCGTCACTTTTCCTTATGTAAATTCCATTACATTTTTAATAAATTATTATCACAATTGGTTTAGCGAAAATTTTTGGAAAATTAAGGATAAAAAAGTAAGAAATAGGGACAGTTTCGGATAGATCAGTTATTTAAGATTTGTGTTTGAAAATATTTTTAAAGTCACCTAACCAAAACTGTAGAACAAAAAATCACATTATTGCACTCCGATTAGTTATCACTTCACTCACTGAGTTTCAAAGTTGTTCAATGATTTTCACATGTTTTCTATTACAGATGAAACTATTCGTCTGTAAACATTTATCACAACACTTTAGGTTTTGTCTTTCATTCTTAGCATAACTTTGAAGTAAAAATGAAGAGAAAAAGGATAGTGATTTCGTATAATAAATAGGAAATCTTGAAAGACTTGCACTTGAATGAGAAACGTAAGATGCGTAAGACATTCGCGCGGCGTCTGGTAGACGCTAGCTACACTTTTGAAGAGCACTTCACTTCACGTTGAGGGAGGAGCGTGATTTTCCCACCGACTCGAATTTATTCGGCGATGCACAACCGAGAGATCGTTCACGGAACTGTTGACTGTCGAGTATAGACTTCCTCCAATCGACTTCGTTTGTTGCAGTGGCAATAATTCTTACTAAGTACCATCACGTGGTTAGAATCAACCTTACGATAATGGCACTTGTTATTACAGGGAGTAGTCACGAATACTGCAACATGTAGGATGCACGCGATTATATTATATTATAGGTGTATTGGACATGTCTTGTGACTCAATCGTCATTCATATAAAAACGTCGGCAAGAAAACAGATCCGCTTCCATTTTAAATGAAAAATAAACAAAAGAAAAAGGTAACAAGGTTAATAAGTTAGTTTTTACGAAGACGACTCGATGAATTTTGTCAGACAACTGCCGTTCCAAATTTCTTACACATCACTCTTGTCATTTGTGATTAGATAAGAATGATTTTGTCAATATCATGATCATCGTGTAAGCTTCATTAGCAAATAAAACCTAGATTTTAGAATTGTGTTGTTCATTGTTTCCGTTGAGACGATATGAAAACATGGTTTTCTACTATTGTTGCGAAAATAATTGTAAAATATAATTTTCCATAACTCATGCATATGGAATGATCGCTTTTTGAGGCATGTATATCAGAAACCATGGTAAAAAGCAATGAGACTTTTTTCATATGCTGTTTAAAAAACTTGTCGATAATTTTACTATAAATATCCAAAATTTCCGGAATATTTGTATTTAATATTTGAGGCTCGTCTCCAACTCGCCTCCGACTCGCATACAACAAATTTCACTTTCCGAAATTGTAGCACAATTTACAATTCTTTGCAAGATAAGAATGTGGCAAATAACATAAAGGATTATTTATTTAACTACCGAAAAGTAAAATGCTTGGACTTCGTGTATTAAAATCGATTTTGTTTGTGTAATATTTATGTTTGGATTAAATTATTAGAGTTTAAGAATTCAAAACTTTAGTGTATAATGAGTGAAAAATTGCAAGTAGTTGCATAGTATTTCAAATAATTTTTCAAGAATGTAAGATTGCAAAATAGCAAAGTTTTAATGAATTATTTTAAAATTCAAGGTACCGAGATTTATTTTTAATTGAGGAGTAAGCAAAGAAAACTCGATGAATCCATTTTCTGAAAAAATTGAGATAACTAATGTTTCGGAATGTTCAGTACAAACTTAAGTTTGCGAAAAAACATTTTACTTATCAGTTTCATCGTCTATGTATAAAATAAATTTTTATTGTTTGAAATTAAATTTTCGATTAACATATTCAAGTAAATATATCAGACTTGTTAAGCATGCAAATATTGTGTTAGTTTCATAAATATTTTTTAATATTTCTCTCATAATATATCATAATTTTTTACATTAAAAATATAGTACTCATGTAAAAAATTATCGTTTGATTCTTTATACAAACAAGAAATTGTAAAGTTATATCAATATAACATGAATAATTAATTAAAAATATATTTAATGAATCAATAGTGAATAAATTCGGTTTCGATTTATCCTTAACTTCAAGACAGTATTAAATTTAAAAGTTTCTTTTAAATTTTATTTTTTAAAAGCCCGATTGGTTATAATTGCCCAATAAAAATTGTGTTTTCATAAATTTTTTTAAAGCTACAATATATCTTTAAATATCGAAAAATGAGTTCACGTGGTTTTATTATGGTATTTTCTCTTATTTCTCAATTAAAGTTGGAGTTTTATGAGATTAACCCTAAAAATTGCAAAATAAGACTTTTAAAGTTGCACAGTTACAAATTACTCATGAAAATTGAAATATAGAAAAATAATTTCACATTAATTATGAATAATTTATAAATAAAAATATATAATTAATGCAAAATTTTAATAATCGTAAAAGTTTGGAAGTTTAGAAACTGAATTTAATTTTAAAATGTTTGAAATTCTAGAATTTTCCATATTCAGAATATTGAAAAATTTCTGGAATCTTTAAAAATAAGCATATAAAAAATTTAAATTTAAAGTTTTTGTAAATTTGGGCTGGCTAAATGTCACTCAACTAAAAGTTGCAAGCCCCCCCCCCCCACTCCAAGCGAAATAATTCGATATCTTCTTTCTGCATCTAGCGTCTAAATTAATAATTTTTAAGGATTAAAATTCTAACTTTCCAGAAAGATCATTCCTAACCGATATAAAATAGAACATTAGATATTTATAAACATTTACGAATCAAAAATTAAAGTATGCAATTATTTTTAAACTAAAGAAAAATTTTGGGCGATCAAGCCTGAAACAGATCAAATTAATTTTTTAAAATTTTAATTTTAAAACTTCTGCAATTAGAATTATGATTAATTCTAAGGAACTCTTTGGATCCTGTCGGTCAAGTCTAGGGCTAAAAGACTACTATCGGCGAGAAAATGATAGGCATCTGCCTTTGAAGCCTCACAGTTCAGCCAAAAAAAATCGTAGTGCAA
>JAAAKG020130504.1:0-14712 GCA_010014905.2 Druon quercuslanigerum | reverse complement strand
CCGTCCAGCCCTGCTGCCTTAGACCTTTTCAACTTCCTTATCTGCCTCTCTATCTCCTCGTCATTCAGCTCCTCTCCTAATACCTCCCTTGTTCTTCTAATCCCCTCATCTCTCTACCGTGTGTCTGATCCCTGAAATGAATTTTTTTTAAATTCCCTCCATTCGTCCCTCCTTATCTTCTCACTGATCCCCACCCTAAGTTTTCTAAACCTATTAATTATCTTCCATACGTCCCCTTCTATCTTAACATTTCTCAACTCCTCTTTCAGCTCTTTTTCGTTTTCCTGCTCTTTCTCCTTACACATTATCCTAAACTCTTTCCTTATTTCTACGTATTTCTCCCTTTTCGCATTTCCTTCCTTCCACTTCTTGTACTTCCTTTTCACCTTTCTCTTCATCTTTTTGCATTCCCTATCCCACCACGGCTTCACCATTCCTTTTATATTCTTTCTAAATACCTTTTTTTGCACAGACCCTTTTACTTTATCTTTCAGATCCTTCCATATCTCTTCCACCGACTCCCCCTTAAAACTTACGTTTCCCAACTGCTCCTGATGGTCCGATTCCACCCTCCATTCCACTGTGAATTTCTCTGTCTCCTCCCACCCTTGCATATTCATTATCACATAGTCTATCACAGATACCCCCATCTTACTCACAAACGTGTATTCTCCCTCTTCGTCCCCTGTTACCATACCCTTCGCCACAGCCCATCCTCTGTCCTCCATCCAGTCTCTTAGAATCTCCCCCTCTTTATTTATTAACTTATCCTTCGATTTCCTTTTGAAGCTCTCCCCTTCCCGGTACAGGCCTCCTCCCCTCCCCCAATTCTCGCATTATAGTCCCCCCCAGTACCACCATACTTTCCTCCCTCTCTCCCAGTACGTCTTCCACCCTTTCTTTCAACCTTTTCATCCCATCCTTCTTGTAAACAATCACAAACTTGTATGTTACCCTTCCTATCTTCACTGGCCTCATTTGCACGCCATGTCCCTCTCCCTCTCCATGGACTTCTTCCTCTAATCCATCCCTAACCCCTGTTATAATTCCCTAACTCTCCTTTCCTTTCCTCTTTACTCTGACCGCCTTCTGTAGCCTCCAACTATACCCCCTTGGTAGCTTTGGTTCTACACCATCCCATTACTTTCTCTCTACCCACGTCTCTGTCAATCCCACCACATTAAATTCCTGTATATACCTCCAAAAATCCCCATATTTCTTCTTCACCCCTACTACGTTCCAGTACAGCACCCTAACTGTCCCTATCCTTCCCTTAATCCACGCTATGCTCTGTAGCAGCGCTTTAACCCCTCCATTTCTTCCCCACTCTTTAAATTTAATCCTCTTATTACAATATTATTTCCCCTGCCTTTTTTCCTCTCCATCCTTAACTCCATTTCCCTTATTCTTTCCCTATCCGCTCTCTCCTCCTTTTCATTCCTACGCTCTCCCACTTTCTCTTCTACCATGTTCTCCACCCTCTTACAAATACCTTGCTTCTTGCCCTCCCCAATGTCACCTAATTCCCTTTCCAACCTGCCCTCCACCGTCTCAAGCGTTTGTTCCGCCCTTTTCTCCCACGCTCTAATATCTTTTTCCATCTGCTTCATTTTATCATCTTTTTCCTTCTTTATGGACGACACTTCTCTCTGCAATCTTTCTACTTGCTCCCTCAGCTCTTTTACCTTCTTTTCCCATCTCTCATCTATTACGCTCAGGTCCTCCCTCATACCTTCCATCTGCTCTATCGCCCCCGTACGTCCTCCCTCAACCCTCTGTCCTTGCCTATCAGCACCCAGAAAGCCTCCTTCTCTGTGTGACCCCCCCCCCCCATTTTTAGGGAGGGTGACCTACGTGTCCGTACGCTCTTCTTAAAGGGACTCTCTAGCGCGTTTTTCTCTGGGCTATCCTTGCTATCTCTTTTTCTCTTCAAGAGATTCTACCCTTCACTCACGCTAGACCCTCCTCCGTTGCTTTGGCGTTTCCTTCGTTCCGATCTTTCCCTCTCTCTAATGCGCCACTCGACACCGGACCACGCCCAGCTGGCCGTCGTGGCCTACTGGAAATTTCGTCCCCTTCGAGTTCACTACACGCACTGGCAGTATTCTCACTGCCCACCTCCCGCTCTTCCGTCGATAAATGTGTCCTATCCATGCCAAGAAATACCTACTGCAGCCAACAGATGTCTCTCAAGGCCGTTCCCACTCACCGCCCCAAATTTTGCTTTTTTTAGCACTATTTCCTTCCTTGCAGCCCCTACAGACACCCTTTACTTTCCCCTAACAACCCCCCGCACTACTAGAACCACCCTTGCCCACACTGAAGAACCAAACTCCTGACCACAAAGCTACCCCGCTCCCTTGCCAACCTAACCTCACTTTCCCTAATTAGCTAAATTTCACCCCATAACTACAATGAAAATTAGTTTTTAACACTCCAATTCACCCCTCGCAACTCACTCACCTTTTAGCTTTCCACCCTCACACTCTACTCACACCTTCCACACAAAATCCGCAAAAACTTCTCACCGCCTGTCACTGCATACTCTCTCCTACCGCCACCAACATGCAAGTCCCCAACAACCATTTCAGGTTTTCCTCTTTCTCAAAGCATGCGCTCCTAAATTTAAGATACGCTACGTGGACAACCGAACCCAAAGTTCAAAAACTCGAATTGTAATAAATAATTTTGATCATGGTCATTGCATTCTCATGCTAAAACTTAAGGGGGGAGGGTGTGACGTCCCCCAACTTTTATGATAAGAACTAATTATAATCAATATATTGAAAATACATAACATTTATGTTCAATAATAAATAAGCAAGTTAAATCATTATTTTCAACATCTAATTATTATTGTAAATATCATATTATAAACAAACCTGATAATGTTAAAATCATTCGTGAGGATCACAGCCCAAGATAATAAGCTATGCATCAACTTTTGCAGAAAAACCGGGCAAACGTTAAATAAAAAGCAATACATTAATTAATAAGGAAACCATAGAAGCTAGCTACATTTTCAAACTCATATGCTCGCAAAATACTGGTACCTATAAACAGTTACACAGCGCATTAAACGAAAATTAGCTATAAACATAAATTTTCGCATAACTAGCAGACATATATTATTAGAATACGTTTACAAAATGCTGGTACCTACACTACTCATCTACAATCAAGATAATAGCTACAGGAGGGTGAGCCTTCTACACACAACCAAAAGAACACACGCAAAACTTATGCTCTTCTACGTATCTAAATATCTTACCCTTTGACACCTAGGAAGGGATACCATATATTTTGGTAACTGCACCATTCCCCATATTTGGGCACATCAAGATTCTTAACCGCTGATTGGATATCCTACTGATTACCCCCTTGGTACTAAGTAAGGGATATAAGGCATTATAGTTACTAGGACACATTCCATATATGGGCATAAATATAATTCTCAACGCTGATTGTATAATTAGGCTACATAATTGATTGTCAACGCTGATTGGAAACAAGTTGAATGCATACTTCTAATATCACTCACCCCTACGAGAATCTGAGAAGAAATCTTCTGCATAAATACAGGAGATTTATAAGCAGAAATCCATTTAGTTTACATCAGTTTCAGATCAGTTTTAGGCCAGTTGAGTCCAGTTTACTAGAATATACTTCAGTCCCAGTTCGGTCTCAATTTCAACAAAAGAACTCCGAAACCATAAACTCCGGTCCGACTATCTCAGCCCGTCAACCATCTATCCATCAAGTCTTCAAAGAGTAACTTCTGTACGGAACTCCGCGTGAAGGGACACCTGCCACAGAGCGACAAGGGAAGCCAGATTCATTGACCTGGCCACCTCAGCCTGCAGACCCATTCTCTGCACTATTTAACCTCTGCGAGCTCCCATACAGGGTACCGACAATACAAGAAAGAGATACCTTCATTTAAAGAAACAAGCTTCGACATTTATCTACTCTTGATCTTTCAATTAAAATTTTTATCACGCTCATTTAAATAAATATTAAGTATTCAATAAATCTTACATTATTATATAGTTAATTCATTTTTGCCAAATAGTCATTATCCTCATCCAAGCTTTCAAGTTTATTAATTAGAATACAAATCGAGAAACCACTTCAAATAAAATAAAATACAAGGTAAGTCACATCTCTTGGGACGTAACACTTAGTTGAATCCATAAACAAACTACTCGAAGAAAAACTAAATTTTTTATAAAAATTGTTTAAATAATTAATAATTGTTGTAAATTTACAAAGTATCACAGATAAGAGTAATCGGACAGTCATACTTATTTGACTTTATGAACAAATTGACTCGAAGAAAGAAAACCAAACTCTTCATTTTTCCATCGAAATTTTGTAATTATTTAATACTTCTTGTTAATTTACAAAGCAGCATAGGTAAAAGTAATCGGATAGACACTCTTAGTTGACTTCGAACTCAAATCGATTCGTAGAAAAAAGACAAACTCTTAATTTTTGATAGAAATTGTTTAAATAATTAATAGTACTTGTAAATTTACAATGCAACAAAGAAAAAAGTCATTGAATATTCATTTTTAGTTGACTCCAGAAACAAATTGACTCGTAAAAGAAAAAACAAACTCTTAACTTTTAATCGAAATTGTTTAAATAATTAATATTCTAGTAAATTTGAAAAGCATCAAAGAATAAATTGATTGAACAGTCATTCTAGTTTGAGCCTGTAAACAAAGTGACACTTAGAAAAAAGACAAACTCTGAATTGTTTAATTAAAATTATTTAAATAATTAATAGTTCCTGTAAAATTACAGTGCAACAAAGAAAAAAGGCATAAAATGGGCATACTTAGTTAACCCTGTAAAAATTGACTCTTAGAAAGAAAGAAAAACTCTTCATTTTCAATCAAAATTGTTTAAATAATTAATATTCTTGTAAATTTGTAAAGCAACATAGAAAAGAGTCATCGCATATACAGTCTCAGTTGACTTCGAATAAGTAAACAAACTTTCTAATAGAAAAAATACGAACTCTTAATTTTTCTACCAAAATTGTTTAAATAAATAATAGTTCTAGTAAATTTACAAAAAAAAACATAATAATTTGAACGCATTCTTTAAAAAATAGCGATTTATGAAAAGTGTTTAGATAATTACAATGTTTGAAGATTAAATAAATGTTTAAGAAAAAAAGAGCTCCACTCGGATTCGTCACGATCGCTGTAATTTAATCGCTAGGAATGTTTACATCCATAATGTAAACAGATCCCTCGAACCTGCCTTGACGCCGTTTTCGATCAATGCATGGGAAACGTAACGCGTAACGCGTAACGCTTTTTCTTGGACCAACTTTCAGATATAGGATTGAATAGACCCTTGTCAAGATCTGTGGAAACATCTGGATTTTAATTAATTAGTCTTGACCCTCAATATACACCCAAGAGTCATTAATCCTGTGGAATAGATTTTGATCAATATTTCCGGATTACATTGATTTTTTCCTATACAATTTTTAACTGAAATTTACTGAAATTAAATATGACGTTGAATAGAACTTTCTTAAGATCTAGGCAAAAATATGGATTTTTTTTAATTAGCCTTCCCTCTCATAATTACACCATTAAGCCATTTTACTTTCGGGGCATGCGTGACTGACTCGGTGAGGAAGGGAGTAATGTAAGTAATGTAATCCTCAGAAAGTCGTCATGTGAGGTTCCCCGCTTAGGTCTATGAGTGTCCAAGGTCTTTTGTTTCTGACATCATTCACTGTACTGACACTCTTTTTATTCACTATTTGCCGTCCTACTTTTCTGTCCTGTCATACTTCTGTAGCTTATTTCTACATAGATTTTTTCATGCAAGCTCTCGTGTTTCTGTGGCTTCTTATGTGTCTTCTAACTAGGGTCTCATTCACAAATTCTAACTATTCTTTCCAGGGTTTGCCTCTGGGAACGATCCCATTTATTTTACATTTGATACACTTGTTTCGTTAGTCATTCATTTGGCATTCTCTCAACATGCCCAAACCATCTTAGCCGATTTCTTGCCCATGTGACAGCTAATGTCTCTTCTGCACCATCAGTTTTCCATCAGTTTTCCCGTATATTATGCGCAAGAATCTCATGTCAATCGCGTTAATTTTATTCTTATCTTTTTCTTGACAGGTTTATGTCTCGCTACTGTATAGTGCAGTCGGTACAAGTATAGAAATTTGTATTACTATTTTAGCTTTATTTGACATATTTTTACTTCTGATAAGGGGTCCTGCTCTACCAATAACCTTCTTACCTTAGTTTATGCGCCTATCGAGCTCCTCATCTACCTTCCCCTCCCTAGTAAATAAGCTACCAAGGTATACAAATTTATCAACTTGCTCAATTCTCACATCATTTAATACAATGTTGCATATTTTTTTCTCACTCTTTCCTTTGAATACCATAGTTTTTATTTTATTTGCATTAAGATTGAGGTCCATGCTCTTCATGCTTGCATTCAGTTTATACAACACTCTTTGCAAGTCTTCGATTGACTCTGCCATAACAAAATTATCATCTGCGAAAAGTCTCTACAGATATTCAACTTTTACACAAACTAAGAAAGCGTCAGTATGATTTTTTCGGATTAAACCGTGAAAATTTTGGACACCTGGTCATTTGCAAGGCCCACAAAGTAGCAGCCCGTAATTATTATACCACGAGCAAGTGTGAAAGTTTGGAGTTTTCGACGAAATTTGACATAGGTTTATTAAAGATTAATTTTCAATGATAAGAAATTATGGGAAATTAATGTAACTCTGCAGTTATCTTGTACATACGTAAAGCAAACGTCTTACGAAGTCCCTACCATCAGGCACCAAATTAAATGTACCAAATTAAGGCCTAAAAATCGATAATAAAAAGTACATGTAAGAACAGAAGAAAACACATTTCTATTAAAATGTCAAAAGTGGTTAATTTTCACTACAAGATTAGCTCTGCTTTCCAGCCTGCGGCAGGTGTTAACGACCAGTTGAAGTGGTGGCCCTGTTCGGGCCTCAGGGGCCCAGCGAATGTGTTGGTGGTTCTACCGAATATCGAGTTGTCCGAGCAAGGTTTCCTTAAGGAAGCAGTTGAGTTGGATGACTGCAGCGGCACGCACTGAACTGTACTGAGGTTAGGTTTACGCGGTAATACAGGTCGAGCGTATGCTTTAAAAGAAGTATCGCCGTGTGAGAAAAACTTTCACTTGAATGTGCTATGGCTGAAAGTAATCCTCGCGATTTCGGTACGGGTTTCTTAAAACGAAGCGCTTACGCCACGCCTCCCAGAGATTGCTTACTCACAGATATGGGAACTGTGGAACGCATGTGTGAACACGACCCAGCAATGTTTAAAAATTTTTTACAATACAAAATTTTTAAATATAAATATCATATTAGCCACATCAATATTACATTAGCCATATCTTGAATTTCGTGGGTACATATTATTTTTTTTAGGTATAATTTCCTTAAAACATGAGTCTGATTTGAACTTGTATAACAGGGTGGTCTGAAAGTATACACATTTTTAAAATCAAAAGAGAATACTGCTTTTGTAAATACTTTTACTGTTTTTAGAACATTTTTTCTTTTTTAGCAGGATTTGTCTGAGAAAAAGAATCTCATTACGACATGAAATACATTTTGACAAAAAATTGAATTTTATGACTTATCTGGCTCATACTGACGAGGGCAGTATGCGTAACAGGGGACGCAGTTTTTGATAATATTTGGTTGACAAAGAGAATTGTAGAGCGCTCGAGGTAACTGCGATATTTTTTCAACAGTTTAACCATGAACATGCTTAAATATTATAAAAACAATATGAACTAGTAAAAAATATTTTTTTTAAATAATAGTAGCGCACTCTTCATTCTAGTGTCAGTACTCCCGCTTTTATGTATCGCAAATTTTACAGTTCCTACTCAGATCGAAAAATACCCGACTATTAGTACAAAAAAAATTCAGTTATTTGTACAAAAATTTCGGTACGCGTAGACATGTCCTTTGTATGTTTAGGTATTTATTGATTTTTTTTATGCGTATCATTTTTTAAACTAATTTTTCGCTGGTAAAGACCTCAAAAAATTGCAAAATGCGCTCCGAGGAATCTAACTTGCAAGACAGAACGCTTCCATTCGACGTGGCTTAAGCCTTTCGTTTCAAAAACTCTATACTAAAGTCGCAAGAGTTCCTTGCAATGACAGCAAGTTTAAATATACGCTTTTCTCGCCCGGCAAGCCTACACTTAGAGCATCTTATGCTTAAATTTTTCAGTATAAGATATTCCTGTGCTTAAATTGCATGAATTATTGCTAGGATAAACAGAAAAAACCCTGCCATAAATTTAAAATAGATTTTTTCTCCGCGTAAGCAATACAGAATTATCAAATGATTTTGAAGAAAGTGTTGAATGTGAGAGGCTATAATGCACTTGGAACACAATTTTTATAAAAAAGGATTAAAATAAACAAATACACTACAAATTAAAATTAACAAGAAACAAGAGTTGAATACATTATTCATAATCGCACTGCAATCTCCCCGTGGTAGGAACTGAGAACCAGTATTATTATAAGCTACCTGTGGAAAGAAGTGTTCTGTTTTTTAAAATTCTGACTCCGAGTTCGGAATCAGCGCCTACAAAACCCCTAGATACCTTTTTCTTCTTATTTGTGGTATCTTACTATTCAGCAAAGAGCCCCTATATACAACGAATGGGGTAGATCATGATGCCCACAGTGAGCAAGAATGGGGTCCTGCTTGAATAGCGGGAAATGACTTTCTGTATGACTTCTACTAAAACATGCTTGTAAATGAAATGTAAAATTTTAATGTTGAACTTATTTCAGAAAATAAACTTTGTTTAAAAAAATGCAGAATTTCATTCTTTTAATAACAATTTTTTTTATATTATATATTTTTTAACGTGAAAGTTTATTTTCCATTTTTTGAATGTTTCATACATTAAATCTGTGATACAATTTTCAATAAATTTGGGGTATTTTCCGTTTTTTAATCAAGAGTTTCTTCTAAATTATTTTTCATAAGTTGGATTAGCTCTGTATAGTATTAGAATATTAAATTCTTTATCCATCACCAGGAGATAGTTTTGATTCAATTTATTACGTTTAGGTCGATAACTGCCCAAAATTATGGTTCCTCATCGTGCCTCACATTTCCCTACCTATATATGAAGTCATAAATTTACGAAGAAAACATATTACAATAAGAAAAACTATGTAAGGTATGGCGGGTTGATGACTCGTTCAAAACTTATTGTGGCTAACCTAACATTCTATTTATGTAGAAATTATCTTTACCGTATACTATTCCTAATTGAATATTTGGTTATTGTTTTCTTATCTAAACCAAAGGCGTCTCCAAAGTAAAACATGAATGATTTTTCATTTTTTAATTGTTTTTTTCTTCCATAAATTATTATTCTTTTTCATTTGATTCTTTAAAAAACTGTTCTTAAATAAACAAAACATTATTTTTATAAATTTCAGTTGATAAAAATATATAAAAAGGCCGTAATAGTGATAATTATAATAATAATTGTAATTATTTCAATTAAAAATTCTGTTTAATCATTCTATAACATTATTCAGAAATGAAAGTATAATACAATCTATTTTTCACTCTAATGGAAATAAATGCCTTAAATTGATTTAACATTTTAAGGGGTCATCCTACTTGCGGGTTACAAAATATCGATTTTTTTGTGCATAAATTGCATCTAAATGATGTGTGGAATATGTGGCTAAAGTAATTTTGCGATATTCGAAGTCTTCGGTAGTGTTCGGTAGCATCGATCAATAAGGAGACCGATCATGCTGTACAACGCACCGCGAGCTTTGACTGCGTTAACTGCACCTTGATTGCCAAGCTTATGTCAGATGTACCGAATCAGCACTATGGTCAGTCAGGCATGCGCACTTTTATCTGCTACCTCCTTTTCTCGCTCGAAAAGCACGAGAGTGAGCACCGTGTTAAGGGCATGTGATACTGAAAAGATTATCGATTTTACCAATTTTAGGTTCCCCCGACTTTGTTGCTAGAATAATAAATATTTCGTCTTAAAAATTTGGGAAATAAAAAAGAATATGTTAACAGGCCTCCCTCGACACTTTTGTTGCGGGTTATTTCAAAAAAATTTAATTTTGCTAAATTTGATGTGTCTGTGTATTTTGAGGCTATGTGTTTTACAATTCTCTCCCATAATTAGACTAGAATGCTTATAGACAGCATCAGTACGACAGAGACCTACATTATCGGAATGACGGAGAGCTGAAAAACGACCCTCGCCTCAAAATAATGCACATGCATAAAATTTGTATTTATCACAATAAATTTTGTTTGTTATTATTCCTCAAAAAATAGTCAAGGGACTTCCGTTATGTTATTTTATAGAATCTCTGATTTCAGTTTATAAAATATTTCATTTTTGTGAAAAAAGCCGGGCGAACTGTACGTGATTGACCACGGGACAAAGTATCAAATGCCCATAAAAGCATTTTTCTCAAAACTGTATTTTTCTAAGTGATACCCATGCCATCTCGAATGCTATCCAACGGATTTCGAACAAGTTTTTTTGGTGCATTTATTATACACGAGGTTCTCACCGGCACTAGACTTATCCTGATCTATCAAGCGGTTATTTTTTTATCACCTTGCAATAATCGCAGAAAACACCAAAATTCAGAACGAAAATTTCAAAACCTTTTCAAATATTTAATTTTCAATATTTTTTAATAATACTATTTCCGGTGATAACCATTACCTTACAGATTAAAATGCCGTTTTAATGTTTAATTTCTGATAAGCAGAACTTCTGAAATCGTGGGTACTACGAAGAAGCTTTTTTCGAGATGGGCGGCTGAACAGCGTTATAGATTGTAATTGAGCCATGATTTCGATCTGAAAAAGTCTTGATATACTCTTGAAATAACACTAAATATATGGTGAAAGGATCAAATTTGTATGTTTTATAGCTTGCAAAAAAAATCTAAAGGAAGGAAAAAAACAGCCTTTAAGTGAATTAACTCCCTTAAAGCCAATAAGACATAAAAGTTGTATGCGAAGCCTTATAAATAATTTTTTTTAATTCTTAAATAAAATGCTGACTGATGTCGAGTTGCGGAACGATCAGGTGAGCACCTCGGGTAGTGCTTTCCCCCTCCATTCTACTACCTTCTCCGCATCTCAACATTAGACGTCGAACGGCAAAAGCTTAATAAGTGTCATTACTCATGAAAATCAAATTTAACATGAGAGTGGAAAGCTAGAAGAAATTTTTGCCTTTTTTAAAGTACTACTTTGTAATTAGTTGTTTAAAGGTGTGCTCATGTGCATCGTTCCACTTTTTCCTTTTCGCTTCGCTAGGAAAAAGGGGTTTCCTGGTAAGCGAGAAAGGTAAAAAATTAATAGTTCTTGATTGTAATACAAAAATAAAAACAGTAGAAGATAAATATTTAGATTTGGAACCTTCCAAAATTTAAAAAGGCGTATTCCATGATAATGATATTGATACGGTGAACATCGACAATGTTGAGCGTTTTTGAAGAAAACATGGTAGAGCTGAAAGAGAACTTCTGTTACAATTGCCAGAAATCGCGATTGCTGTATGAGATGCTCTTGATTATGCGAAAGTAGGAACTAATAAAGGAGAGAACTTCTTGCTTGTTAATGATAAAATAAATTAAGTTTTCATGTTCTCTAAAATCATAAATTTGACGATTTTATGACGACTTGCAACAATTTTTTCGGTGGGACGTTTCACAGCAGTTCAAAAAACTTTTACCTTTCCACAACTAATCAACTGTCACAGAAATAATATATTCTTCTAGTCTGCATTCTGCTTTCAAAAAAGGAATCGATTGTCTGTAGAATTTTCATACATAGTTTCTGAATGTTAACAACTCAATTTGACTTTCAATCCGAAAATTATTCATGTAAACTTCAAAAATAGTATTCATTCAAATATATGTGAAGAATTAAAGAATTGTTTTATTGAAAAATGTTGTCAATTCCATATAGGTCAGAGTTGGTAAAGGAAAATTCAAGAATTCGATTTGAGTACTACAAAAATATAAATTCGGAAATAGGTTTAATCTTGAAAAACCTTATGTTTTTGCTTTTTTGGATTCAAGAGACGTATAGTCCGGGAGCCAGCGACCTTATTTAGTGACCAAAACTAAAAAAAAAAATGCTGAAAATTTGTTGTAAGCTTTATTTACACACACGTAAAATAATAATAAAAACCTAATACTGCAAAAGCTGAAACTTTGTTAACGTGTTTATTATGTTATAAAGAAGTAAAAAAACGTATCCAGCCGAATATAGATTGGTGCATTATTCCCCAGCTTTTCACGCCAAGACATGAAAAATATGCACTTAGTAAACTGGTACCACAAAAGCTGAAATTTGGTAGACTAATACTTGAGTTATTAACTTTAACGAAAAATAGATCCAGCTTTATATTTAGTGGGGGAAAAGTGCCCAGCTGATACAGTGGAAGATGCTGTGCAACGGTATGCATTCGGGCGCGTTATATCTTTGACTGCATCAGCTGGACACTTTTCTCTCACTAAATATACACCTGGATATCTTGTTCGTTTAAGGATGTTGGTTAAATCCGACTTTGATTTTTTTTGCTTATAGGTACGGCACTGACCTAAATCAGTAAACATTTTGTTGAGGAAATCATTATTTTCACGCCAAATATTAATTTTGCGAAGGTGAGAAATTAGCGGGTAGCAGACGACAGCATTTGAACGGTTAGAATCGTTTGCAAATTAACTTTTTTAATAAAAATTGTAACATCATAGAAGAACTCTTGACCCTAAATTTTGCGAAATACGTCGCAAAATGGAGAAAAATGCAGAATAAAGTTAGGCTTGTTATCAGCTTCACGCCACAAATCGCTTTGACGCCGTGAAGATGACAGCTAGCTTGGTGGTTTACAACTACAGTTACACCACACACACACACAGTATATGTCAGTTTATTTAGCATCTTTCTCCATTTCGCGACGTATTTCAAACCATTATCGAGACGTGGCCCTTCGAAAACGTTGGCTTCGAGAGTTCTTCTATGATGTCAGAATTATCGATAAAAAAAATTAAATTGCAAACGATTCAAACCGTTCAAATGCTGTCGCCTGCTACCCGGTAATTTCTCTCTTTCGCAAAATTATAGTCTGGCACGAAAATAATGATTTCCTCACCAAAAGGCTTCATTTTCTCAATATTTTATTCATCTGAGGATCTTGCAAAACCCCTGATATTCAACAACTTTTTTTCTTTCGTTCTCAAATCCTCCGGAAATAATACATATTGAGTCAGTGCCGTACCTATAAACATTTTGCGAATGCTATATGATGAATTTTGCCTAAAAAAGTTTGAAAAATGCATGGGATCTTTCATAGCTCAGAATTTATGGCTTTTTTGACAGCAATTAAAATCTATAGCTCCTTTACTTTTTCCGAAAAATCAATTTTCTTGTCGAGGTGCTAGCTTACATTACCCCAGCAAATCCACATCTTCAAATCACTAAATAATAACTATTCAATCCCACCAGAATTTTCGGCTTTTTTGAGCTCTTTAAATCCGCAAAAAATCCCTAAAACAAGAATTAACTGCCAAAATGAACCCTCCTTCAAAAATTTTAAATTTAGCCTTAAGGTCAAAAATCAACCCCTCTCTACCTTGTAGATATGACTTTCTCAAAAAATAACTTTTTTGAGAATTTTACAGTCAATACAGTTTCTGATTTTTGCATTCCCCCTACATAAAATGCTTCTAGTTTAAAAAATTCCTTTTACAATATAGAAAAAAACAAAGCCACATGGCATATCAGATATAAAGTAAATATTTTTCCCTGATAATTTATTATTACCAAACATGACCAAATAATATTTTCACCATCATTTGCCCGAAAGTACGTGTTTTCCGGGTTATTTTTAAGTAGGGAAGGATAGTCTTGGTGGCTTGCTCGATTAATGCGCGCATTAATCGCATGTTTAGCTACTGCGCTTGCCTGGCGTAAAGGCCCTCATTGGTCGATGTTGACGCGTGATTAAAATAGGGTATAATTAACAATTATTCAAATTAAAATAAATCATTTTTAAAAATTGCACATAAATATCAGAAATAACGTAATTTTTGATTCAAGGAGAGAACAAAATAATAATACATAAACCTTGGTTAATGAAACATTAATTCAACTTTTGAATTTAAAAAAAATGCTATTATTGACCAAATATACGCATTATTATTTTCTTTTAACCTTACATAACGATTTAGATCATTTCTGATATTCAAGTGCAATTTATAATAATTATCTATTTTAGTTTCAATAATTGTTAATTATACCCGGATTAAATCACGCACCAACAACGACCATTGAGTGCCGCTGCGCCAGGCAAGCGCAGTAGCTCAACATGCCAAAGCTGGGATTCCTGTTCGCTAGGTAGATTAGCGCTCGAACTCATTCTATAAGCTGCAAATATTGTACATCATTTCGTGTTGTGTTGCAATTTGTCGTGCTCTCTGACCGTTTATTTATTTGTGTGTAGTTGAATTTTCCACTTCATTAGTCTGTGGTATTGTTTTTGATTGCTCCACTCCCCCCCCCCCCCTCCCCCTCTCGCCTCCCTCCCCCGCCTACGCGACTCTTTTTTTCTTCATTCTGTT